>CM046892.1:11578305-11606140 GCA_025688845.1 Cucumis hystrix | reverse complement strand
CCAATGTCTCTTTGTTTTTTCATCGATGGAATGTAGCTTTGAATTTTACAATGAGTTTAATTTTTTCTTCAAGAATAAATGTACTCTTCGACCCCTATGGATTCATCATCTTCTTCTATGTCTCTTTGTTTTTCATTGATCGAATGTAACTTTGAATTTGATTTGTTTGCACAATTCAAATTTCATTTTTTAACATTTTGAACTTAACACGTTGCAAACTTAACATTTAGATATATCCAAATAAAGTGGAATGAAAATGTTATTGGTTGTGTAATAACATATAACATTATGTAAAGTTATGGAAGATGGAAAAGTTACATTATGACCTTAATAACATAGGACATTAACTTAATTTCAGTAATGCATGGAATTAAAACCCTTATTTTAATAAGCATATAAAAAGCTAACTAAGTGTAACTACATTGTTAAATATAAAAATAACCACAAACATTAAATCTATGTGAATGACAAAATTGTTAATTCTAATGAAAGGGTAAAATTGGGCTAAAAAGTTTCTCTACCTCCATTCCTTTTAAATGTACTAGTAAACAACACGTGATGCATGTGAAAATCACACGAAAAAAATTATAGTTTTAACTTGACTTTATAAAATTAGAACAACCATTTCAATATTTTCATATTTATATCCTTTTTATATTCACATTGTAATGAATGGAAAATAAATTTATTCAATAAAGAGACAATGTTGTCATCTTTGGAATGTATCTTTGAATTTGATTTCTTTGCACAATTCAAATTCCATTTCTTAACATCTTGAGCTTATACATTGCAAACTTAACCATCTAATCTATTTATATCCAAATAAAGTGAAAGATAGAATGGTTGTTAGTTGTGTAATAACACATAGTATTATGTAATATCAATTATGGAAGATAGAAAAGTTAGGTTATGGTCCTAATAACATGCATAGAGCATTAACTAATATCAATTATGGGACCAAAACTTTTTTTTTTTAAAATAAGGAGATGAAAAGTTAACAAAGTATAACTTATATCTTTTTAAATGTGAAAATGACCACAAACATTAAATCTATGTGAATGATAAAATTGCCACTAAAACAAGACTAAAAAAGACTATAATGAAAGAATAAGACATCCACAAAATCATATTTCTTTTGAAATTATAAAATTATAAATATGAAATCAGAATTTTTTTCGAATAATTTTGTAGGCAAAAAATTAAAGAAAAGACTTTAATATTTCTTGATTTACACATTTTATTATCTTTATTTATACTTAATAAATTTCAACAAATAACAATATTTACATTGTTTTAACAAAATCAAAGTATAAGCACAAACATACTTTATATAAAAAATAAACAACAAAGGATATAAATATTTTCATATTTAAGAGGAAGAGATGAATGTGAATGGATTTGGACAAATTTAAATGACATAATTCATTGGAGTGAAAATTTTTAAATTTTAAGAAAAATTATAATAAGTAGATGAAAAGTTTAAAAAATCATCTCCACTAAAGCAATCATTAGAAGTTATAATGAAAATAACATAAACATTAAATCTATGTGAATGACAATATTATCACTAAAGCAAAACTAAAAGAAGTTATAATAAAAGGGTAAAATGAGACTAAAAAATTTCTCCGTTTCCATCTTTTTATATATACTAAAGATGGTATCCCCTTGCTTCCTTAAAGCAACAAGCCATTGTCAAGTGGGGAGAAAAGTGCAAGGAGATAAGAAAGATGAGAAGATAAGATAAAAAGTGAATTTAGAAAATTGAATCATCAATTAGGTGGAGAGAAAAATGCAAGAATGAAAAGATTTATTTCTTCGCACGTTAAGCACGTGTTGGAGATCACATATACAAATATATGTTCATTTATTTGTAAATATTATCTTCTTTTCTATTTCTTTGAAACTATTCTTCTTTTGTTATTTTTTTAGTTATATAGGTGAGTAAAATGGAACTTTTTCTTGTATATTCTTTTCTATTATATATTTTTTTTCTAACTGAAATGAGAGCCATAAGAACTTATTTTTTATTATGTCTTTTACTTTAAAATTAGTGTATCTTGTGTTTTTCTAGATCAACAATCTAAAATTTCTAACATTTTTTTTAATACCACGTATTTAAATTTAAAATTAGTATCTTTTTTAGATTATAAAAATTTAATATTTAGATATAATCACAAAACCAATAGAGTTGAAAACATAAATATGGTGAAACTAAATTGAAATCAATAATTTTAAATACATATCATTAAATTTTTATTTTAAAAATATTGTATGACCTTTAAATTTGGTAGTTACTGTGGATGTGTTATGAATATTTGTTACAAACATTCAAATTCTAAAATAATAAAAGACAATAATCAAATTAAACTATTTAGTCCTATGAAAAATTAATATTTTATGTATATGAATATTTTCTACATCAATTCTCCAATAACGGTCATTACTATCATGTTTCTATATATTGAACTCTTTTTTCCTTCTTTTTCTTTATAACTCCTACTTTTTCAATAATCTTCAATAATATAATATAATACAAAATTATTCTATAATTTATAGATATAATATTAATTTAAATAAAAGATAAAATAAATATTATCACGATTCATAACTAAACTTGAAATAAATAGTCCAACTAAAAAATAAAACGAAAGAAATGTGATCTTTAAACTACCATCAACCTTAGTAGTAATAACAATATGAATAAAAAGTTGTAACCACTATTTTATAGAAATTAATTTTGAAACATCTCTATCATTAATTAAAGGAAAATTGTCAAAAATGATAAATTTGACAAAATATTTATAAAATATAGCAAAATTTTAGATTCTATCAATGTCTATCATTAATGTGATAGACACTGATAGAATTAATATTTACATCTCATCATTTTTTTTCATTGTTGATAGAAAATGATAGAAATTTATCAATGTCTATAATTGATAGAATCTAAAATTTTATTATATGTTGTAAATATTTTAGTTTATTTTACTATATTTAAAAATGTTTCATAATTATAATTAATAATAAAATATTAATTCTAAATAAAAATAAAATAAATTATGAGACATAACTCTCTTAATCAAAATTATGAAATTATGTAAACATTTTATAATAATATGAAAATATAATGATTAGTCAAATACTACAACTATATTATTAATTTTATATTTTAAAAGATAACATGCAATACATGCCATTGTAAGAGTTTATGTAGCTAAAGTGGAGAATATGGAAGAAATAGTAGAAATCATGAGTTGCTTGATCAAAATCCTTCCATATAAAGAAAAAAATGAAAAAAGATCAAAGATGAAAAGCATAGGATTCAAATGCCCTTCCAAAGATTAAGGTATTTTTGTGAATGTAACATGGGAAAAAGTATGATAACCTATGAACATGAATTTGAGATTTAAAAAACATGTTGGGTTAAAAATATCTTTTAAAACCATGTGATATTGAGTCAGCAGAACAGTGTCTTTTAGAAGAAGAAAGAAGAAAAAGGGAAGGGAAGAAGAAAAATAAATACTTAAACAGAAAAGATTTTCATTGAAGAACCTCTAAGAAAACAACTATATATAAATATGCTTTTCTCACCGCCCTATTAGTCTCCATGAGAAATAAATATATATCAAATCCAAAAGCAAAAGAATCAAATTTCAATATATATTATATGGGCCTTTGCTTCCTTATCTTTAACCAAGAACAATTGCATATGAAAATGGGACAACTTTTTTTTTTCTTCTTTTGCTATATATATATATATAGATGTGAAAAAAAATTTAGGCTTCCCCCCTCCCCTTTTTTGTTGATTTTAAATTAAAACTAGGGTTTCTTTTAACATGGTGCTATGTTGGGGTCTATATGTATATATATGTTCTATGCATATTACCTAGAAAGGAATGGCTGTGAGAAGTTCTCAAAAAAGGGGGCCCATTTATTAAAAATAATACAAGTGAACGTTTGAGGTTAGTTTCAGTTGTATTCGTATCATTTTATAAAAGGTCGCTTCTAGCTAGCTAGCTAGCTACCGTTTACTTTTAAAATTGATTGAAATATTTTTCGATGAATGATTTTGTCTTTGAAATGAGAGACAAAAATGAAATTGTGGTTTTTGACTTAAGTAAGTAAAACATCTATGATTGAGATATGACTGGTAAAGAAAAATAAATAGCAAACATGAGAATTATACCAATAACCCCTTCTCTACCAACAGTTTTAAGTAAACCGTTCAGATAGAACATCTTCAAAACTTTCTACTAATTGGACTTCTTAGTCTCTCTTAATGTCATAATTATCCTAATGCGATAAAATTGAGAGTCGGAATATGTCCATATGGTTTTTTTTTTCAAGTTGGATCAATCACAAAACTAACACATGAGTTGGGAATAGATACCTATCTCGACTGTATTCCAAAGTATTGTTAAGTTTATTGATACTTTCTTTAGACGACTATTAAACCGACGTAATATATATATATTCCGATACTTTTTTACGGCGTTAGGAAAATTTTTTGTTGGAAAATGGAAAATCCTTCGAATGTTGGAATCAATTTTTTTAGAAACTATTTAAATCATACGTAGTAATATTATTTGAAACTTAGCTTGAAAGTTGAATGCATGGTATTGAAAGAAAATATATATCGAGGACAGATATGAATTTAATTATTGATAACATATTGGTGAAACTTCTCCCTCCTAAACTCCTTTAATATGTACATAAAAAAGTGTGTCTCTATCTGAAAAATTGGATTAAATTAATAAAGTAGCATAAGTAGCAATGTACAAAAAAAGAATAATAGATGCATGTGGTGAAGTATATATAGGTTTAAATAATTTGATGGTTAAAGTGGATTATTATTCCTGCTGCAAAATCTGTGTTGTTTGTGACCGAGGGAATACTGCCACCAAAATTTATATATATACACATACATTTGCCTATCCCTATCTGTGAAGTCATCAAAGAGATAATAAAGAGAAAAAGAACTTGTGAGATTATTTTTTTTTATTGTTTTAAGAATATAAGTGGCTTTAATTTGTATAGATTTTCATTATCATTAATTTTACTTGAAATACAATCAAACATTTACAATTTAGTGCTTGAATTAAGGAATTTTGATATGGCTGCACCCAAAAATTGGTTTCATGGCTAAAAATAAACCACTTGGACAAACTTTTGTTTTGTTTTTGTTTTTTTTAAATCAATACTTCAAATATTCCCTAGATTAAATAAATAAATAGTATGAGAAAAGGAAAAGGATATAGGTTCTTAATTTATGATAAACCACTTTGGATTAGGGGACTTTTGATTAGCTGTTTTCCTAACCTTAAATTGAACTTAAACCCACATGGAGCAGAAAAACCATAAATAAATTTAATTAAAAAAAAAACAGCTTTATATTATGTGTTAATTCATCAACTTTTTTGGTTGTCCAACAGATTTAAGCAAACCCATTAATTAGTTTAATCAAAAGATTGTTCCTTTTTTTGCTTTTCTTTGAGAAGTTTGAGAAAGAAAAAAAAAGGTATGTTTGTTTGAATGTGGCAGATGGAGTATTGCAAAAAAGAGAGAGGAAAAGAAAGTTGGATTTTAGGTTTTTTCAATAACTCATAAGTAGCAATTCCTAAGATATTATGCTTTGAAAGTGACATGCAAAGTTCTTTTTACAATCACAATCCAACAAAAATAATATGGAAATTTTTTTGTTTCTAATTGCCATACCTTTCGTTAAATTTTTTTTAAAAAATACTTATGCATATCTGAATTTAATTTGGATGTATATATTTGTTCATCTTACTCTAATCACTCACAATAAAAAAACATTTAAAAATAATTTTAGAAAAATAAGAAAGTGTTGTTTCATAATGTAAATGATATATATATTCAATCTATTATTACAATATAATGAAAAAAATATTTTTCATTGAATTATTAAAAACGAAAATAAAATTTCAAGAGTGAAACGAAAATTAAAATTGAGAAACCAACTCAATAAAAACTTTTTGAATTCAAAAAGACAAAAATAAAATAAAGTTGAAATTGCACTAAAAGCCCTTAATTTACCCCACATGAAAAAAAATATTACTTTTATTTTAAGAGAAAAGTACTTTTAGACCATTGACAAAACAAATAAAAAAGAACACTTTTGAAACAATCACAAATGAAAACATTTGGAATTAGATGCAATATAATTTGTATATCACACTACATTCAAATTGATGGGTCAAACATGAAAGGTTTGGATGGGAAAATGTTTCAAAAGGTTGGATTTTAACTTGTTCCTTCAAATAATACAAAACCTCATTATAGAGGAAAAAAAACTATAATGATTTCATGATACTCAAATTTCATCGTATTTTTATTTATTCATAATTTTACAATTTTTTACTTTCGAACGATATTTCTGTTATATCATAAAAAAATTTACGCATCTTATTGTGCATCTATTATATAATAAATAATAAATAACAAAAAATGTTATTAATCACTAAGGGGGTGATATTCGTTCAAGTTCTCGTAATCTCATTATTGTACTAAAAAACTATTATATTAAAGTATATTAGGTTAAAATATGATTTTGGTGCCTTTGTTTGAAGTTTGTTCATTTTTAATTTATATACTCTCAATTATCCTTAGTTTTTATACTTCTCTTGAACTTTAAATTTAGTTTCCTAAAATTAATTTTTACCAAAATTAATTAAATGAAAATATTTACAAATACAATAAAATATTATTGTATGTTAGTGTCATTGATAGTGGCATTTTGATATATTGGTAAATAAGTCATAGCATATTACTTTAAATGATAAAACTTCTAAAAATACCTACAAATATAGCAAAATACCACAATTTATTTACGATAAATCGTTGACATTTTGGTAGATTATAGACACATATAATAGTTTATTTTGGTTGATTGCGGTTCATCGTTGATATCTTGGTATATTTAGACTCATTTTGCTTTATTAAAAATAGGTAAATTTTCATAAATATAACAAAACACCAAAATATTTACGGCCCATGTAAAAAAACCAAAATGCCCATGAAGCCGGTATAATTTTTTTTCATAAATTCTAGATTTGCCTTTGATATTGCAATTCGTCACTCATCTTTTTTCTTCTTTGCAATTTATTCATCTTCTCTTCTAGATTTCTTCAAGTCCTCTTCCAGATTTTCTTCTATTTTTATTCGTTTTTTTTCTTGGTTACTTTCTTTATCTCCCCTTTCTTTCTTGCAGTTTCTCTATCAGAATATCAAAATAATTTAAATATCATTTTGATATGATCTTAAACGATAGTTTAGATTTGAATTTTTCCATCATTAAAAGAACTACACGATCGTATATAATTTCTTACACGATTATAAACGATCGTATAATTTTCTACATGATTATATAATTTTCTACACGATCGTGTATTATTTAAACTGTAAATGATCGTGTATAATTTCCTACACAATTGTGTATCATAATTGTTTAGAATAATAATTACTAGCGTGTATGACTGATTAATCGCGTGTTGACCAGAACATTTTTTTTAAAATTGTAAAATATTTGCATGGTTTGTTATATATTTTTCTTTTAAAAAACCCTCAGAAATAGGCTATAGTTGGTTTATTTTTTAAAACAACTTTTTTATAATTTAAATAATTTTTAAAAATATCTATAGGTCACATTTATTGACCTTTGTTTTTTTTTTTTTTTTTTTTTTTTTTAAATTATGGAGATTTTAGACTAAGGAAGTAAGGAACATAGAAGTGAGGAAGAAGGAAAATGGAAGAATATCCCGAGAGGATGTCAACGATCTTCTCTGTTCTCACGGTGCAAAGTTTTGAGTTTTGCCCACTTAAAAAGCAAAGCAATTGAAGCTATTTTAATGGAAAAAAACACAGAATTTTTTTTTCAAAATTCCAAATGGAAAGCGTGTAATAAGCAAAACCCATTCCCCAATCTCAATCTCTTCATTTTGTATAAAACTTTGAGCGTACACACTGTCTCTTAAAAGATGGCTTTTATGCCCGTTTCATGATTCTCAGCCCTTCTTCCACCGTTGCTTTATTCATCTTCCCTCTCAGCAGATTCCCCCTCCATTTTTCCCCCTTCTACTTTTCTCTTCATTGCTTTCCCAAGCCAAGAATCTCTCATCTCATCACTTCCTTTCTCTCTTACAGATTCTCTTCTTTCCTTCCCTCTCTCTCTCTGTGTACTACTTTTAACGATGCCCATTTCATTGTTCTTCAATCCCTTTTCTTCTATACCGTTTTTTCCCCTTCTCTCTCTCTGGGTCCTTTTCGATTTCATAACCCTTTTTCGTTTCGATCATATTCCGCCAATTGATTCATATACCCTTTTATCAACGTTTCCATGGCTCCTCCTGGTTTCAATCATCTTTCTCAGCCTTGCATTTCTGGTATCTATCTATTTTCTCTTTTCCTTCATTTTTATACCCTTTTCATCGTTTTTCGTTTTGAATTTTCATTTGAGGGTTTAATGAACCTGTTTGGGGTTTTGGGTTCTTTCTATTCGCTCGGGGATTTTTCCTTATTCTTCTTCTTGGGTTTCGTCGTTGTTGACGAACAGGGGATTTTTCTTCCTCTTCTTACGCAGAGAAAAAATCTGGGTGGATGAAATGGTTGAGCAGAATTTTCCGGTCAGGAGGAAACAGGGGAGGTGGCGGCGGTGGAGGTGGCAGTGGTGGCCGTCATCCACAACAACTTCTTGGTGATCAGGAGAACATGGTCTGGCGAGCTCCGGCTAGATCATCGGTGAACTTCTGTTTTTTTTTTCTCCCCTTTCTTTAGTTAGATCTTCTTTGGTTAGCTTATCATTGAGATATTCAACTTTTGTAATGAGGTTTGATATGTTAGCAGACAAAGTATATGATGTAACAGGCTATGTTAG
Organism: Cucumis hystrix; assembly: GCA_025688845.1. Lineage (NCBI taxonomy): Eukaryota > Viridiplantae > Streptophyta > Magnoliopsida > Cucurbitales > Cucurbitaceae > Cucumis > Cucumis hystrix. The sequence goes on along the minus strand of CM046892.1, from coordinate 11,597,247 downwards.
TTGACTTTTCTTTTTTCCTTTTTTTTTCCTTTTTTTTTCCCCACTTTTTTAGTGGTTTTGGATAATAGTTTGTTTACTCTTTATGCATATAGCTTACTGGAAGTACTTGAAATCCCCTTTTTTTCCTTTTTTTTTTTCTTTTGGAAAGAAGAATTAAAGTTGTTGTAGTTGTGGCAATCATGATGTTTTATTTGGTTTGTACCGACTTGAACAGAAAACAAGTTGATTATTAATTAATCAATGGTTTGTTTTGTTCATTCATTTTTAAAGGACTTTGTACTTGAACAATGGTTTGTATTTTTTTGTTCATTCATTCTTTGATTGTATTTTTAATAGCCAAGGGAGCATGTTTAAGGAAAAACCCATCATGGTGTAAAACAGGCTAATAAAGTAAATCTGTTTCATTTGAATAATGTTGGTTGAATGAGTTCAGTTCTTTATTGAATTGTTATTTGAACAGGATGATCCTTCTAGAGCTCAGAAGGAGAAAGAAGAACTAGATCATGCAATTGCACTCTCTTTAGCTGAAGATGTAAAAAAGCGAAATCGTATGTTCCCCTATACTGAGCTTGGATTTTAAATGTTTTGTGCTACCACGAAGATGAATCATTAAGATCGATTCATCCTTCTTTTTTGTTCATCAGGGTCTCGTTGGCGAACAGAAAATGATGAAGCAATTGCTAGAGAACTGCAGGACAAGATGAATTTATCTCCATATCCTTCTTTTGCCCCTCCTCAGTACCATCCTACTGACTACAGCCACAGGTATAATGTTATATTATTTACCTGTTTCTTGTTAGCAAATTTTTTTTGTTCAATTATCTTCTCGATTTACTTACTTGTATATATGACTTTAACTTAACTAGACATCAAATTCTTTCAAGCAATTAGGATTTGGGATTAGTTCATCAGATGGTCTACTTCCTAATGGTCTAATAGGTATATGCATGATCATGTCTTGAAGTCGCAGATATTGTGGTGGCTGCAATCGTGCAATTGATTATGGCAATTATTTAGGATGTATGGGCACCTTCTTCCATCCTGGGTGCTTTTGTTGTCGTTCTTGTGGCTATCCTATTACCGAGCATGAGGTATTCTAATATTCTATACTTCCTTTGATCTCAAGATCCTAGCTGTGATTTTCTTCTCCTAGTTCTGCTTTCCACTCTGTTTCCTTTTTCTTCTCAGTAAAGTCCAATGCTGCATACCTTTTAATAACAATGTCGAGCATCTCTATTATGTTGTTTCTTACCGGTTCTTTTTTTTTTTTTTTTTTTTCCTGTGGATTGAAGTTTTCATTGTCTGGGAAAGATCCTTATCACAAATCTTGTTTTAAAGAGCTGACTCATCCAAAGTGTGAAGTCTGCCACCAATTTGTAAGCATTTCATTCTTGTCTTCATCGCACATTACTTTCTGTATCACGTTACTGGTAGATTGTTAAATGAAAATCCACACATTTGTCGGACAGCTTTGGTATCTTTCACTAATGAGTATGAAGCATTTGGATCCCACATATTTTCTTGATCAAATAGATTTTTCTGATTCTTCAGTTCTTAACTTTCAGATCCCTACAAATCGAGCTGGTTTGATCGAGTACAGATGTCATCCTTTTTGGTCTCAAAAGTATTGTCCATCACATGAACATGACCGCACAGCCCGTTGTTGTAGCTGCGAGCGATTGGAGGTATCAATTAAAATAGTTGAGATCGATTCCCAAATGATAAGTTATTTGCCTCCATTTACCTTGGATGAGGTTGAGGTTTCTCCCTCTAGTCCTAACTACAATTCCATATAATCTTGCAGTCTTGGAATGCAAGATATATTTCTCTGGGAGATGGACGGAGCCTATGCCTAGAATGCATGGAGTCTGCTATCATGGACACCGGAGACTGCCAACCACTCTACCACTCCATCCGAGACTACTACGAAGGAATGAACATGAGAATAGATCAGCAAATTCCCATGCTTCTAGTTGAAAGACAGGCACTAAATGAAGCTATTGTTGGGGAGAAGCATGTAATAGACTATCTTTTACACCTTTTTTGTAACTATAAAGCAATTCATCTGATCAGCAGTTTTTGTTTACAGGGTTTCCATCACATGCCTGAGACTAGAGGTTTATGCCTTTCTGAAGAGCAGACTGTCACCAGTGTATGTTTTCGTAGAGTTGTATTACTTTTTGCATTTTTGTGCAAAATAGTAAACTAGGCGATCAAAGTTCTTATAGGTATTGAAATTGTTCTCATTAATCATGTCCAGATCCTCGGGAGGCCAAGAATGGGAGGGCAACGGCGACTCATAGGAATGAAAACTCAACTGCAGAAGCTGACCCGTAAATGCGAAGTTACAGCCATTCTTGTTCTTTATGGTCTCCCAAGGTAGGCATTCTTGATTTTATACTTTGACATTTATTGATGATTTTAACGTTTGTATGATAATAATCCAAAATGAGAAAAATAGAACTCAGAGTTAGAACTACTTTTAAACTTCATGATGTTTGAGCTTTCCAAGGAGAGATCATTTACTAAATTATTGTTCTTTTTCGTTTTGAACACAACATGAGAGAAACTATATGTCTTTCTATACCACGATTCTGCCGAGTTTATGCTATCCCCCATTTTTATACTCTTAGCTTTTACAGATTACTAACAGGTGCTATTCTTGCCCACGAGTTGATGCACGGTTGGCTACGGCTAAAAGGTAAAGCTCCATCTTGTTCCCTTTCCGTTTTTACAAATCTTGATCCATAATGCTAACCTCGGATACTGATGCAACTTGAATTATAGGATATCGCAACCTTAACCCTGAGGTAGAAGAAGGTATATGTCAAGTACTTTCCTACATGTGGCTTGAATCAGAAGTAATGCCAGGGTTTAAATCAGGACCTTCGACATCTACCGCATCCTCATCATCTTCCTCTTCCTCATCCCACTACTCTTTATCATCAAAAAAAGGCGGTAGATCTTCCGCCGAAAACAAACTGGGCGAGTTTTTTATGCACCAAATAGCAAACGATGCCTCGGCAGCTTATGGGGAAGGTTTCAGAGCTGCAAATGCAGCTGTGAACAAATATGGATTGCGCCGAACGCTCGACCATATTTCGATGACTGGAAGCTTTCCCGTATAATAAAACGATGTGCTGTTGTTAGTTTGATGTGGGGGGAGATTGTTTTTGTTACCAGATAGAGGTCAATATAGAGAGTTTGGAATTACTCTGTTTATTCTCCCTTTGGTTTAGACATGATCTGGTTCAAAAGCAAAGTCTCTTTTCCAATAACATGTATTCTCTTCTTCTTCTTAACTTGTTTAAAAGTGTTCAACTCTTTAGCTTATTTCCTTTTCTTCTGTTTTTGTACATTCTTTGATGATTTTTGTTTACTGTTTCATATCCTTTGGGGAAAGAAAACAAAGCAAAGGAGAATTGGGAAACAAAGGAAAAGATAAAACATATGAGAAAGTTTGGATTTTGGGAATTAAAAATTTTAAATTGGAAATAATAATGTTTGAATCCTGGCCAATTATTGGTGAAATTTGACTTATTTTTAAATCCATAGTTGAAATTGACTATCATTCCTGGATAATCCTAGTTGGAAATTGGCAGTTACATAAATTTCGATCAAGATTCTTGCTACGTGTGTGTGGCTTTTAGTTATGGTATTAAATTTTTGTCAACATATTAGATAATTTAGTCATTAAAAAGGGTTTTTTTAAAATAAAAAATTATAACAAATTGACAAAATATTTATACGGTATAAAATAATTTTGAAAATAGAAAATGTGTATAAGTCCACAATCAGAAATAAAAAATATGCCCCAGTCAACACACATTAATCGGCCACATGTAAGCGTGCAATTCTTCTTCTAAACGATTATGATACACGATCGTGTAGGAAATGATAAAAGATCGTGTAGGTAGTACCAACACCGACTACACACTCATGTGGAATTTTTCTTTTAAACAATCATGATACGCGATTGTGTAGTAATGATACATGATTATGTAGTTCATGATACACAATTGTTAGTTCATAATAATTGATAGTTTTGAAAAAGCCCTAATAAACGATCGTGTAGATGATAATACACGATCGTGTGTAGTTCATGATACATGATCGTGTAGTTCATGATACATGATCGTGCAGTTCATGATATATGATCAAGTAGTTCATGATAAATGATGGTTTTGAAAAGCCGTAGTAAATGATCGTGTAGATTAATGATACACGATTGTTGATACACGATCATGTAGTTCATAATAAATGATGATTTTGAAAAGCCCTATGGTAAACAATAATGTGATTCATCTTTGTCCACCATACATTGGAAAAAAATAATACAAGATTGATGATTGATTGAAAACAAAGACAATAATAACAGAAAGAATAATAATAATTGTAGAACAATGATCATGATTTCAAAAATATATAAAAAAAATTCCAAAAGAAGAAGAGAAAGAAGAAATCAAAACCAAGCGAAATTCAAAAGCGGCAAGGACAAATATGGAATATTATAAAAAATGGTCGGTTTAATGATCTTTTGATTTTGTTATAAGGATCGTAAATATTTTAGTGATTTGTTATATTTATTAAAATTAACCTTAAAAAAAATTATACAAAACTTTAAAAATAAGTGACAAAATACAATTGATGTAAAAAAACAATGTAAATAAGAAATATTTGGGATATTTTAGATACGGTAAAAAATTGAAATTATTTAAAAATATAACAAAATCAATTATAAATTTAAAGTCTATATTTAAGTTCTTTGCTAGGTAAATAATTCCAATTTCATTGCATAAGAATTTCAATTTGATTAGAAAGCATAATATGCTATTTATTAATGTAATTATTTTTTGAATTTGTATGTTTTTATAATTTTGAAAAGAATATATATTGATATTGACCTTTTATCAACGTTGCAAAGTTCTAACTTCAATATTAACATTTTAAGCCCTAGTTATAACTTTTATTTTATGTTTTTTATTTGAAGGTTTTCAAAACAAGTGATTTCACAATTTTAACTAGAAATTTGGTTTTTAGAGTTTAAAGGAATTTAGGGTTTAGTTTTATAAGGTTTAAAAGGTAGGATTCGTCCCACATTTATGATTGGTGTTTATCAAAACCACATGAACTATTGACATAGTTTATTGAACCATAAGGATAAAATACTCATTTTTAAAATTATATAAACAAATTTAACCTTTTTCTTCTAAATTTATAATCTAAACTTACTTAAATTATCCTTATTTATCTTTTTAAAAATACAACAATAATATTTACACCTTTAAAAAAACGATCGTTTAGATTTGATTTGATACGCGATCGTTTAGATTTGGCACAAGATCGTTTAATTTAATAGTTTAAATTTGGTCGTTTAATTTTTGGAAACCAAATATAAATAATTTTTTTTCAAGATTTTTTTGTACGCGATTGACTAAATTTATCACAAAATCGTTTAGATTTTATTGTTTAAATTAGAATAGTCAAATCTCAACAATTTTCAAGATTCTGACATTTAGATTTGGTATTTATACTTGTAACTTTAGATTTGGCAATCCAATATCCTAATGATTTTTGTTATGATCTTTTATATTTGGCACACGATCTTAACCCAAATAATAGTTTGAAAAGATATTAAAAAAAAGTTAAGAAAAAGATGATGAAAAAGAAAATTACAGAAGAAGAGAAAAAAACGATGGGAAGGAAAAGAAAAATTGTAGAAGAAGGAATATGAAAAGGAAGAGCAAATGAAAATATTTAAAAGAATTGCAGAAGAAGAGAAAAAGACGATAGAAAAAAAAATATCACAAGAGAGGAAAAGAAAAAGGATCGCAGAAGAGAAGAAAGACGATGATAAGGAAGGGTAAATCTGATTTTTTTTTTAAAAAAATAGTAAATTTCATGGATTGTTTCAATTTGTGACACGAGCGGTAGATATTTTGCTCGTTTGTTCTATTTATAAAAGTTAACATTTAAATAATGATTATTTTTTAAAAAATAAATGAAATCTCATAATTTTTTTAATGGAAGGAATTGATGAATAGAAATTGTCTTTTAATGATGTTATTGTTCTAATTTACCATGTTAAATGGGTTGTATGTTGTCAAACTTGGACAAATTTTTATAGTTTGATATCGACACGAGGAGTGAATACATTTTTCTATTATATTGTAAAAGATATCAAGCAACATGGAGTGAATATTTTAGTTTATGTCGAGATATACTCATATCGATATCTATCACTTCTACGATGATAGTAGATATCTATCTTGGTCTATCACATATAGAAACTAAAATTTTGATATATTTGTGAATATTTTAAACAATTTTGCCCTTTAAAATAATTTTACATATTTTAAAAGCTTTTTACCTCTAATGAAAACCATGTTTATAAAAGGGTTAATTTCATAAATATAATAAAACAACAAAATATTTACGGCCCATGTAACAAATTAAAAAAGCCCATGAAGCTGATCATTTTTTAAAAAAATATTTTAGGTTTACCCTTATTGATTTTTTTTTAAAAAAAATATTCCTCCTCCGATTTCTTCCTTTTTTCTTTCCATCTTTTTGCTTTTCTTCTTCGGCAATTTTTCTTTTATATTTTTTTAAAATCATGATCATTGTTCTACAATTATTATATTATTATTTCTTTTATATCTTTCTTTTTTCACTTCTTCAATCCCCACTTGGTAAACAATTTTTGTCATCTCTCATATATTTTCTCTTCCAGATCTAAACGATCTTAGTTCAAGATCGTGTACAAAATCATTTAAATCTTGGTATAAGATCATGCACCTAATAAAAAATCGTTTAGATTTTGTACACGATCGTTTAGCTCTTGGTACGCGATCGTGTACCAATATTTAAACGATCTTGGTTCACCATTGTTTAGAAGAAGAACTACACGCACGCGTGTGATCGATTAATCGAGTGTTGATGGGGGCATTTTTGGTATTTTTCATTGTGGCCCTGTGAGCTTTTTTCGTTTTCGAAATTATTTTATACCGTGTAAATATTTTTTCGGTTTGTTAAAAAAAATTTAAAAAAACCTTTTTAATAGAACTATTTTTAAATATTGTAAAAGGAACCAAAATAAAATATAGTAAAATAGCAAATTTTTATCAATGATAAATACTAATAAACTTCTATTATTAGTGTTTGTCAATGTACTTATAGACATTGATAAACTCTATCAATTAATAAAATATAAAATTTTACAATATTTTGTAATTTTTTAAATTTAAAAAAAAAATCCAAAAGTGAACATTTTTGGCTTATTTTCATCCTTTGTCAATAAAGCATATTGTGTTAGCTTTATTCACAAGTTATTCATTTTCAATAATTTCTCCTTAAAACGGATGAGAAATTCTTTCCAATTTCTAAGTTTTCCATTAAAAAAAAAGTACTTAAAAATTAGTAGAGAGAATTCATTCCCTAACATCTCCGTATTTTTATTTTTAAAGATTAAGAATATTGCTAACTTTTTAAAATTATTTTAGTCATTCTTTTGTCCTCATTTTTTTTAATTAAAGATTTTCTTTTGTCTTTAGATTTCGCATAACATATTGACTAAATGAATTGATGTTAAGTTCATGATTCATTTTCGATTTTTATGTTTTTATAAAAACATCTTTCATATACTTATATTTAAAAATAATTTTAAAAAAAAGCTTTAAAAATTTGATATTTCTAAAAACAATAAATTATCCTTTCCTTTGTTTCTAAATTTTGTTTTTAGAAATTATGAACATGGAATGTACATTAACATTTTAAATTTACAACCAAACACAACTAAATAATTGAAAAGAAAATTTTATTTTATTTTACTTTTACTAAATTCTTTGTTTTCTAAAATAAATTGTAACATAATCTAATATATTTGAATGAAAAAAATAATAATGAAACAAAAACCATCTTCCTACTTTACTATTTATAAATCATAAAAGAATATTGAGGTTTTTCTTCTTATAAAAGAAAAAAGAATATTGAGGTTTTATTATTTATTTTACTCATACTTTTGTACTCACATTATTCTAATTGTTAAGAAAAGTATAACTTTCAAATATTTTATTTCAAATTTTAGATTTCCCAAAAGATGTCAACTTTGTCCTTATTGTAAAATTTTATTATAAATTATTAAATATAATCCTAACATCTCAATATTTTTATTCTCTCATAAACATTAAACTCTACTTTTATTCAATCTTTTTTTTTTCGTTCACATGAGTTCATTATTCATTTTTAAAAAATGGACCATTTTACTCCATTTATCTTTATTTTTATTTAATTTTTTCAAACAATTTTTTTTGTATTATACTTCATTCATTAAAATGCATTATTTTGTATTAATTTTAAAAAAAAATTATTTGTACAAAGAGACTTTTAAGACATTTGCAAATAAAGATAAAAATATTCTTGTTTTAAAATATGTGAATCACAGTGGATATTTTAAAAATTTATGAACCCATCTAAACAAAAGTTCTAATTTTTAAATACCAAAAAAGTAAAAAGAGAACGGGATATTTTTACATATTGTAGAATGAATAAAAATATTTACAAAATATATAAAAAGATTTAAAAAGATATATGATAGATAGTTTTCCACATGGCTTCCTGCCTTCCCAGAGTAGTTGATTGCAGTCTTTTTTTTCTCTCTTCATTTTGCAAATGAAAAGTACATTTCATGATTAATGTTTAATTATAATTATATATCTTTTTTTAATATAATTAAAATTAAAACTCTGTTCTTCCTTTTACAAGTGATTTTGAGCGAAAATGAGAAGTCTAGTTGGTGTACCAAATATGCCTTCAAGCTCATAAGTCTCACATAGGATCCTTAAGTAATCAAATTTCAAAAGGAAATGAGAGAGAACCTAAATCATACTTTGTTATGAATATATTATTTATAGTTCCAATACGAGGTAACTTGAATCATTTGTTCAAACTCTCTTTCTAATTTAAACATTAGATTGTGTGATAAATACCATATCAATGTGTAAATTTTCTTTTTTTCAGATCAAATTCTTTTCCTTGTCAAATAAATTTACGTATAAGTCTCATGTTCAAATTTGGGTGTCTAACACTTCCGGTACATTTTTTCTTTCTCCATATTCAAATTTGGGTGTCTAACACTTCCGGTACATTTTTTCTTTCTCCATATTAATAACAAACACCGTATTAGCCATTAATCAAAATAACAAACACCATATTGATATTTAAACAAACAATTCCAACATGCAACAAAACATTATAATGGTTGAGTTTATTTATAATATAAACACTTACTTCTAATCTTTCTATATACACATAAATTTCAAGCAAAATTTTCTTTAAATAGCCTACTCGTAAATTAATAACAATTTTTAAAAATTATCTTAGTAAAAAGGTTAAAGGATAGTATTTGAATTTAGAAATAATCAATAGAAATGATAATGTTAGATTAAACTCATAGCAAAACCAATAAAATATTTCTTGAATTTTGTATTTCGAAATTTATAACAATTTTAGGAATCAATTTTAAAATTTATTGAAAATACTAAAATAGATATTTGAAAGTGTAGGAACTAAAATTGAACTTTAGGACCAAGAATTATATTTTAACTTCTAAAATTAAAGTAGAAAATTCATGTCCAACAAGGCTTTAAGAAGCAAATAAATGCAAACTTAAAAGTAAAGACTAAGGTTAAGAATCTTCAAAATTGTAAATAAACTAATACGTGAGTATTCATACCAAATCACAGCAGAAAATGGTTCAATACAAATCATTTGCTCTATCTTTAAGGTTAAGTAAACAGAAAAAATACCTCTTTCATTGTGGCAATGCCTTGCTTCACAATGTGGACCAACTATGGGCGCCTGTGCCCAACCTTTCCAAACAAAAGTACCAAAAAAGAAAAAAGAAAAAAAAAAAGAACCCTTTCCTTTTCACTACATATTGTATATTTTTGAAGAACCTCTAGATATCTATACATGGAAAAATGTTACATCTTACAATCTGAAAGTACAAAACTATTTGAGGATTTCCCACCAACAAATTCTCTTTGTTATTTGCCACAAAATCTCATTTCCATCGGCAGAACCTTTTCTTCAACTACAATCTTGAATTTGCATCTGCTAATAGGCTCTTCAGCGTCTCATAGGTCATGAAGCAAATTCCCACTCCAGGCACGACCTTATAGTATTCGGGCAAAATCCCTCTATAGAAACCACGGAAGCCTTCTGTCCTCAATATGTGTCTGAATACACCAACAAGGCCTGTTGTGTACACTCGAGCTCGCCCACCGGCTCCTTCCAACTGCTTTCGCCTCCTCACAAGATCCAAGGGGAAGGTTGCTGCAAATTATAGTGGTAACATAATATAAACGGAGCTCAACAGTTAAGTAGGCAGTTAGAGATGACCTTCAATTTCACTTCATACAGTAACAAGTAGACATCAATGGCACAAAGTTGAAATCGTCAATCGCATTTCAGCAAATTTCACACAAACAGAGTAAAGCTGCTGGAAAGCAAAATGAAGTATGCAGACATTAAAGGCAGGTAATTTGAAACTACGATTCTAAGTTTCTAACCCACTGGTGTTCAATTATTGTTTAATACAAAAGAAAAAGTTGTATACTAATCTCGGTAGTTTAACCACTTTGAAATGCTCAATTTTGGACCTATTCACAGAGCACTTTCAAATTAGTAATGGACCAAAATGAACGATTATGCTGGCACGTTTGCATCATCAACCCTAAGTTTCCACAAGATAACTCAGGCATAGACAGAATGGGTCTAAGTTCATACACATAATAATTGACCAAGAAAAAGACATCAAGGACGATGTACTACTTAGGCTTCAAGGATTATCAGTTTAACAAATGTAAAAGAGAGCCCAAGTGACAAGCATACCTCAGATGGGGCACCTCTCACACCTGAAAATGATATTCTAGTATAGGTATATGATTAACAGTGCCGACCTCCATTAAACCCCACAGTAAAGCTTTACAAAACCAATTTTAGGAAGAATTTTTTGAACTTATGATAATAAAAATTTAAGGTGGTAATATGGAATTATTTTTATCAACTTCCTTACTAAAATTTTCATAATGCCATACAAAACACAACTCCTGTCTGGTGAGACGTCTCTAGGGTCAGTCTGGTTAAATACTTTGGTGCAGAGCCTGCACCACAGCCTGTTTCTCTGCATCAAAAGCATGGCAAACAGCTATATGTATTAACCTCTTTTTTTTGCACTGACATTTTTTTAACTAAACAAAATGCAGTTGAATTAAAACTTAGCTAGTCCAGCGCTATGCTTACCATCACAATAGTAGGTTAGCTCATGGTAAGACAGCATGTAAAAAGAAATATTAAATACGAAGGGCAGTGATTTCCAGCCAGCAAAAAAAAAAAGAAAATCAGATCCAAGAAACCACTCATATCCATAAAATACTGAGATAGATACCGTAAGAAACATTACATAAACAAAGAAAAACCCCATAGAAATTGATTCTCTATGAAAATTAACCCAGAGATCACTCACCTGTAGAGGATGCAATGCCTGATAGACTGCCACAGGTCAGACTAACCAATACCGTAGAATCATGAGGCCTGAAATATATTTCAAAACAAGTTTCTAGGGGAAGCACATGTAGACAACAACAACCAATCCAGCATACAATTGATGAATTCATTTGAAAACCATTACCTACGAGACTGCCAGAAAGACCTCAAGCTTTCATACACAGAAAAGCTGATAGCTATGTTGGGACCAACACCCTGCACCAGACAGAATTGGTGAGCTAAATTTTCTAAACAGGACTCATATTCCTAGCATAACAACTCAGAGAGTAACAAAATGCTTACCAGTAATGTTGCTCCAAGTCCCTTGTAAAGACCTAGAAAACCCTCGTCTCTACAAATTGTTCTCAGAGTATGCAAAATACCTTTGTAATAGATTATGTTTGTCTACGAAGAACAAATCTATGAAGTTAATACAAAAACAAGTGCCCACACTTAAAGATGAATAAATCAAGATGAACCAGCTATGAATATACAAAGACCTCAGATGCCATGCCAAATGAGCTTGTCTAGAGTATAATAAGATGATATGGAAAGACCACTCACAACCAAGCCCATTGATTTCAATTTTTAAGAACAGTCCAGTCTAATGATCATCAAAATCACTCCTCAAGGTTAACTACCATCCAAGGAAGTAAGTTATTTTTCCTTTTTTTTTTTCTTTTTCTTTTTACTTTTTCTTGGGATGAAAAAACAAAAATAAGTATAATGAAAGATCACAGAAAAGTGTCCAAAGGAGCCAAACAACTAAAAAACAAGGCAGTCAAGTTAAGGGCAATAAACAGCTGTTTACAAGAAGTCGCCAACCCTATGAACTCACCTGAGCAGCAAGGCGAGTCCTTACGAGGTCCAGCGGATATGTACTTGATGCTGCTGTAATTCCTGCCAAGCCACCACCCAGGAAGTGAACTAAAAGGTCTGCACTCATGTGATCCCTACGACGGTCAAGACCTGGGACCATGTGAAGTAACTACATAACATATAAACAATAAATTAAGATCAAGGCAACTAAAAGAAAAAATGCGAACATAAATTAACCCCATATATAAAACTATATGATGGTATTTACTCATAAGAAAGATAAAACCAACCTTTTTGTAGTGTTCATATGCATAGAAATTGATAGAGGAATAAGGTAGACGATGTGCAATTGTAACAAGATTCCCTTTCCAGAAAGCTCTTACTCCTTCCTCGTGAATAATTCGTGAAGCCTCATTCCAAATGCTGGCTTTTTTCAGCAATGCTACATCAGAGTGCATCCCTTGCACCTGAGATGATAACAAGTAGCAAGGCAATTATACATCCATGAATATCAAATGCAAATACACTACACAGCAAGTCTGCAGTCCAAAACACCAAAAGAGCCATGAAACATAACACTAAATTGACAGACCAATTCAGTTTTAAGGCATAGTTAAGAACGTGCTTATTTTATTTTAAATTATGATATCTGGATTTAAAATACGCTAAATTCCTTTTCTAAACAAATCATTTCTTTACAGGTCTTAAATTTGTTGAAAGAGAATACAAATGAATAAAATGTGTGCCATTCTACTTTAAGAGCACCTAGATAAAAACAACGATCCTGGACCTCCTGGTAAGAATCAACTTAAAATACTACAGCTTATCAAATACATCTCAAGAAAAGGGTCAAATTTTAGAATGGTGGCAAAGAAAAACGAAAGAATAGGCATACACCAAAGCACCAATAATATAAAAGAATTAAAAAATCAGATAGTAAATGTTCTATAATTCATATGCACAAGAGTTCAACAAATGCATTCACATTGTAATCATACATTCTGATTCTCATCATAAAGCACAATTACTTGAAAAAAATGAAACCTTCCACCTGTATTACCAGAGCATATTTCTCACCTCACTTGGTTATAATGCAAAAGTCGTCAATATGACTCCAGTACAGAACCCAAAAACTGTATTCCGAAGCTTATCTAGGCTTCAGGAAAATGTTTTGCGAAAGAGGGAAAAACTGGAAATGGATAAAGAAGAACAGTGATTACCCAAAATTTCCATACACCAAAAACCTAACTTCAAACCGAAAGTAACCTCAGAAAAATGAGAACAGACCAAACCAGCCCTATAATCAAAACACTAATGGGATAGCAATAAGACACACAACTTCATCGCAACAAGAATAATCAACGGAAACCAAAGAAAACGAACCTGAAATAGAATGGTAAGGCGGGCAAGTGGCGCGGTACAGGTCTTACTAAAAGCACCAGCAACACCTCCAGAGAGAAGCTGCGACACCGTCCCAATCTGCGATTGTTGAAGCGACTGTTGTTTTTTAGGAGCGAAATTTCTGGTACCTCCCTCAACAGAAACCACCCCACCATGAGCAGAACTGAGAGCTCTTTGCCCTCCCTCCATCATGACACTAACCCTGGCCTCCGTTTGCATGTGTTAAATTAAACCTATACCCTCTTGATCAATAATCTTGAATACGAAAAGAAAGAATAGTAAAAACACAGAGATCAAAGAGAGAAAAAAGGAGAAAAGGAAAGGAAAAATGAGAGCATATGAAGTGATGAAGCAGTAGGAAGAAATGGAAGTTGCAGTGAAGGCGGAGAAAGAGTAAAAACCTTGATTTTCCCTGTGTCTTGTTCTAGGTTTTGAGTAACTGCGTTAGATTGAAGGAAGAATCAAGGAGAGAAAGGAAGAAGATGGAGTGCTGCTGGCATACGACGTCGTCTTTGCTGTAAGGAATTGGATTTTAAAACGATGTCGTTTTTATCACCGACCTCACCCAATTCATTGAACTCCAATCCCGTGTGGGCATTCGTATCGTGTCATCGTATTGACAAGGCTTCTGTCAGATGAACGGATAAAACCAATCAAATATTCATCAAAATATACATAAATCCAATGATTGGTTTTGATTTTCATATCATTCCAACTTTTATCGATATGTTAATATTTTGATGGATGTGATATCCATATAAAAAGTAGTAGTAAAATAGATATTTTTATTATATCATACAAATTGTCAAAAATATAATATTTAACAATATTTATCATTTATAAAAAAATGAAATATAAAAATAATATAAATGATAGATATATTTAATAATTTAAAAATAATAAAATATTTGTTTATTAATTAATTTATTTTTTTTACATTTTTTATAACTCTTCTGAAGATATTCATCAAAATTGATATATTGTTGTCGAAATTTTTGTAAAATTAAGACCTTTATATTTTTGTTGAAATCAATATTTTAAATTTGGTTGTAAATAGTAAATAATTGAAACTATTTTCACATATAGCAAAGAGGTATATGCTATAGAGAGAATAGATTTTGCTATATATTTTTATAAATAGTTTTTTTTTTCTTGCTATATTTAAATATATTTGAATATTTATAACTTTTTGAAAATGAACATTAAAAAAAATAGTCTAATATAATTATTCGATATATTATTAACAATATTCATAAATTACTTTGAGAGTAACGAGTTCCCAATTTTTAATATAAATATATTTCTTTTACTTAACATTAATATTTATCGGTATATTCGTAAAATCTTGATAGTGACAATTTTAAAATAAGTAAAGTTTAAAATGTTTGATATAAATAAAAATGGTGGTCTGAATTTTATAACATACTTATTATTAATTAATAAATATACTTTCAATATTTTTTAAGCCAAGTTTATTATTGATATTATATTTATATTATTGAAATTTTGTAGCTTAAATTTATGTTTAAGGTATATTTTAAAGATGTAATAAACATTTTATGTGTCCGATATTGAAATATGATACGTAAAAATGTCAATGAAAATATCTAACAAGTCTAAAAAAATTTAATACCATGATTATTAGTATAAAGTTGTATTTTCTCTCTAAGTTCTAGAATGTTGATCAACCTTTGTTTTTATAACTATGTGTTTAAATATATTACATTTTTACCTTTAATTTGTTTTCATTGCATCTATCCATTTAAAGTTTACAATTGAACGGTAACTATTCGCTAAATACTCATTTTTTAATCTTTTAAAATTTAAAATTAATTATGATGAAATTAAATCATAAGATTTCACTTATTTTCCTTAACTATTAAAATTACACACATTCTGACATCGTTATTATTTTAAATTAATTAAGAAAAGAAATTGACAACAAAGACCAAATTTGAGCATTGGTAAAATTAGATATTGAAAAGTATAAAATAGAAAACTAGTAAAAATTCACAAAATGAAAGTTGTAGATTTTGGAAACATAAAAAGATAAAAGTAGAATATTTTTGAAATGTAGAGGGTAAATAAATAGTAAATTGAAAAGAGAAAAAGATGGGGATAAAGAGAGAAATTTGAAGATTGACCCGGTTGCAATAGGATTAACATAGAATCGGGTGGAGTGGATAGTTTGCTTCGGTTGGAATATGTGATTCTTTTGTTTTGGAATATTCTGAGTGAGTGAGTGAGAGAGGTAAAGGTTATAAAGATAGCCTGTGGGTGGAGCTCCATATATATTATAATACAACCCACTTCATGCTTCGAACGTATCTACCAATTTTTTTTCCTCTCCAACAAAGAGAACCTTAGCTTACCATTATCTACCTCTATTCGGATTTGTTATTCTTTTTTTTTTCTTTAACACGTGTGTAACATCTAATAATATTCTTTTTTATCGTTACAAGTAAAGTCAAAGATAAAGTAAAATTATAAAAGTTGTCTCGTCTAAAATGGACATAAGATAAACAGGAAACAAAATATCAATGAAGTGCGATCGAAATGGTTTGTCTTGTCTTTGGAGAGTGAGTTGTCCCATTCTTTGGAGTTTAATTCTCTGTAGCCCTTATGATCTGACACCTCGTGTGACTTGATTCAAACTTGAGAGTCTTATTTATTATAAATAGATAAAAAAAATTAATTTCTTTTTAATAGAGTGAGAGAAACGTCATAGGTTTAGCAACACTATATATGCAACATGACAGTTTTATATAACATAAGTTCATCTTCTTCCCTGAAAAGCTTGATATGACCCTTGTACTAAAAATTAATTAACTTAATTAAGCATCAAAGCGTCTGCCATAAAAACTTTACATTTAGTCCTATCTAATTGTTTTGCAGACGTACGATAGTATATGAAGGTAAGGTGAATTTCATTTTAACTAGATTTTGTCAAACACGTATGTTTTTGTGAATAGTTGGAGAAAGTTCAAAACTATTAAAACTTGAGAGACTAAGAATCTTTAAATTTATATATATATATTCAAAACTATTAAAGTATGAATGAGTATTATCTAAGGTTAATTTTCATAAATATAACAAACTAGCAAAATATTTTAAAACATGTCATTTTTTAAAAAAATATTACAAATTTGTTCTTTTTTTCATTGTCTTTCTTCTCTTTCTCTTCTACGATTTTTTTTTCTTCCCATCGTCTTTTTCTTCTCCTCTTTTTTTTTTTTTCATTGTCTTTTTCTCTTATGCAGTTTATATTTAAATTTTTTTTTTCAAACTGTTATTTGGTTCAAGATCGTGTAACAAATATAGAAGATCTATTTATTTATTTTTAAATTGCTATTTGGTTGTTCCAAATATAAAAAATTGTGAAAAAAATCCTTGAGATATTGGATAGTCAAATCTAAACGATTGTGTACGGCCAAATCTAAATGATCATGTACAAAAAAAAATAGTCAAATCTAAACAATCGTGGCAAAGAATCTTTAAAAAATCGTTGTAGCCAAATCTAAATGATCGTTTTCCAAATATAAACGAGTACAAAAGAATATTGAAAAAAATCGTTGAGATTTGGCAACCTAAATTTAAACGATCAATGTAAAACAACGGTGTACCAAAAAAATTATGAAAAAAAAACGGTGTAGGAAAAAATAGTCAAATCTAAACGATCGTGTAGGAAGGAATAGCCAAATCTAAACGATCGTGTAGAAAATAATAGTCAAATCTAAACGATCGTTTTCCAAATATATTAGCCGCTCGATGTTAATTAATCAGAGCATTTTTTGAATTTTACATTATAGGCATGTGACTTATTCCGTTTTTAAAATTGTTCTATATGGTGTAAATATTTTTGAAAAGACTCCATTATCTAAATATTTTAGCGAAAATAAATTAGGGTAAGTTATTTAAGTGTCGGTCACAATTATTCCAATTCCAATAATGTATATGTAAGAAATGTTGCCGTTTAGAAACTCATAGTTTGGATTGATTATTTATACAAAAATACGTTGTTTGTTTTTTTCTTTTTGTGAAAAAAATAGATTCAACTACGAGTTTCCATGCCAAGCCTAAATAAACAGAAACATGAAACATGAAGTATGTTGGAGGCAGAGTAATTCAATTATTGTATGATCATAATTACCACACATGCACTTATTTTAGAAGAACAAAATTGTACAAAGAAGAGAAATATATTAAATAAGGCAGACTCCATATTCTAATTGCATGAGTTACGTATTTGCATATATAAACAATTTTTCCATTTTTGGTTGAAATTTATAATTCTGATTTTTTATCCATAAGCTTCTTCCTCTTTTATTACATCTTTCTCATTTTCAATTATGTTATTCTTTAGGGGCAATGGCAGATTGATAAAAACATTTGAAAAAATTAGGTCCATCCTCAAAAGTCCAATTTTGAAAAAGAAATTGAAACTGAAAAGTTTAGAATACACTCATAGATCCATGGACACTTTTGATGAGATTTGATTGCTTTACATTTTACTTTTTTAAACCATTTTAATTAGTCTTCTAAGGTAACCATTGGATTACTATTCGATTGTTATTTGATTATTTTCTAATTTTCATCTTCTTACTTTCTTTTGTCATAATAATTTTTTATATTGTTTGATTGCCATTTTGATTCTCATCTGATTATCTTACATGTGTAATTGTTATTTGATATTATTGATTGTTATCTATTTTCTATCGTATTATTTGTTATTCGGTGTTTGTTAATTTAATTTTGATGGCTCTTTGATATTGATAAGATCCTAGATTTATTTGTGTTTCCTTAACTTCATGTGACTTCATTTTCTTTTGCCAACATCGAATACCATATCAGCATTTTCGAGGTTTGACTTGAAAAATTGGGCATTTTAAGTATTAAAGTTTCATGTTTGCTAATTAGAAAATAAAAATGGAATTCATTGTGCCTAATTTTTAATATAATAAATAGTAAGAAAACAAATGATTCATCATGAATATTTCATTTAAGAGATAACTGTGAAAATGGCAAAATAATAGAGTATAATTTGGAAAATAGCAAATTCTAAAAATAATTTGATTTTTAGCAAATTCGCATGAGGTAGATTTTTTGACAAATTTTCAATCGATTTTACCCCTTAATAGTCTAAAACTCTTTTTTTTTTTTTTTTTTTTTTTTTTT
>CM046892.1:11543001-11570496 GCA_025688845.1 Cucumis hystrix | reverse complement strand
AAGGACAATCTTCTATGGCCATTCACGAGTCCTTCTTGTCCCTCGTCGGTCTGCCCCTCGTGTTACCTTTGCCTGAAAAGTTAAACATAAAAAGGGTGAGTATTAATATACTCAGTAAGGGACCACTACTGGTCCCGTTGGGGAAAAAATAAATTATTAGTATCCTATGGTGTACCCTGCACAGTCACAGTCTAGTGCTCCCGAAGGATGCACATATCAGTCTAGTGCTCCCGAAGGATGCACATATCAGTCTAGTGCTCCCGAAGGATGCACATATCAGTCTAGTGCTCCCGAAGGATGCACCTATAGGGGATAATCCCGAAGGACACCCGCAGGGTAACCATCCACTAGGAAAAACTAATAATTTATCCCCTCAGTCCATTCTATACTTCTTAACAGTCAATTTACAACTCAATCAAACGTCCTAATCACGTGAACTTTCCCCTTAACCTCAAACAACCATTTTTGTTCCAATTCAACCGAGGACTGTCACCAACACGCTAATACATCAGTCGACAGCAAAACCAACCATGACATTCACTTCAATCTAAAATAGCACGACCATGATTTCTTTTCCGTTCACAATACCTCCTCATAGTCGTCTACCAGGCATTCAATTTACACAACAGTCTACTCATTCAAGTCACACATTATATAATCACGTCTACGATATCCAGACATTTCCGCACCCTTACATTTGCACATATATATATACAACCAGTCATAACGTACTATCAACCACAAATCCACATTCAAACATACACCTCAAAATCATTATTTCTCCGCAGTACAACAGCACGAAACATACAGCCAACACATTCAATTAACATTTATTGAGTCCAGTAGAAAGTCCCTTACCTTGGCGTTAGGTAAGCTCCTTAACCTCACCAAGATCCCACTCGAATGAAACCAAACTTCCAATGAAGCTTGCTTCGAAACTTGGATATCCAAGCACCACCTTAATCAAACAACACCCGAACAACGGTTAATAATTAATCCAACCAACAACTCGAATTTGCTTTGAAACAACTAAATTCATAACTTAAATTTGTTACCCGAGGCACCACTTCGACGATTTACTGTAAAAACAATTGCAACGACACTCCACGGCACGCGGCCGCCAGTTCGCGGAACCTTACGTATGGGTCGGTCGACGGTCGGTTTCAAATCCGCGGTGGAAAAATGGGTGACGTGGCTGGAAGTCACGGCGGCGGCGCGTGGAGTCACGGCGGCGGCGCGTGGAGGCGCGGTGGCGGCGCGTGGAGACGCCGGGAGGTAGATCTGAGCAGGGGGAGGGGGTTTGGCTCGGGTTCGGTTGGGTTTTGGCCGGTCGGACGGAAGGGAAAAGGAAAGAGGCGCGCGGATGAGGCTTCGCCGAACGGAAGGGCTCGGCTGC
This sequence comes from Cucumis hystrix, assembly GCA_025688845.1. Classification (NCBI taxonomy): domain Eukaryota; kingdom Viridiplantae; phylum Streptophyta; class Magnoliopsida; order Cucurbitales; family Cucurbitaceae; genus Cucumis; species Cucumis hystrix. Next base: position 11,569,100 of record CM046892.1, on the reverse strand, counting down.
GGACGGAGAGACGACGGAGACACGGACGGCGTCGGACGCAGCGGCGCAAGGCTCCGCGAAGCGGACGGACGGCGCGAGGAAGGAACGGATCTGGGCAGACGGCTACGGCTGTGTGCGGTGGGACTTCGCGAACAGAGGCGCGGCGCGGCGCGGCTGCTGCGGGCGACGACGTGGGCGGGGAGGCAGTGCGGCGTGGTACGCCGGCGGGGCTTCGAAGCAGAGACCGAACGGCGGCGGCTAGGGCTGGAGAAGAAGGAGAAAAGGAAAGAAAATGGAGGGGGGGCCTGCACGCGGGGAAGAAGAAGGGGAAAAGAGAGAAAAGAAAGAAGAAAAAAAAAAGAAAAAGAAAAGAAAAGGAAAAAAAAAAAAAATTAAATTTAAATAATTATTTAATTTTAATAATAAAATAATATTATTTTATTATTAACCCTTTTTTTTTTTTTTTTTTCAAGGGCGTTACAATAATAACATGTTATTAAGAATTAAGCTAAGGTTATGAAACGTACCCTGAAGGAATAATATTATCAATGATTTTATGGTGTAAATTAAATAGTGTGAAAGAAATAGATATTATTAAAAATAATTTGTTAAGCATTTGATTTGAAGTGTACAAATCCGATAATCTGTTATAAATTGAAGGCATGAATTTAGCATATATTGGTTAAATGAGATCAATTCGAAACATAAATATCTATTTAATATTATTATAAAATTGAATGATATGCAAATACAATGTAATCATAATTCTGTGTTATATTCCATTATTTTACGCTGCACAAGTACACTCTAACTGTCCGCTGACGGTTTTATAAATGTTTTGTTGAACTGAATTTAAAAGTAGTTAAAGTTTGTAAACAGTACTTTAAAATTTCATGTTTTGAAATAGGGCCCGATTAAATTTTCTTTGAATTCATATGGTTTCATTTAAAGTTCTATGTCTTTCGTAAACAAACGGTTTTGTGACAAATTGACGACTTAGACGGTCAGTCCGAAAAGTCTGGGTCGTCACAATTATATCTTATAAATACATAATTTTTCATATAACGATTCAGTATATAATTTATTCATTGTACATTTCTTAAGGTTTGGTTAATTCTTACTAATATCTAAAGATATCATACAAATTCACAATTTTTCATATTTATCCTTAATTGTTTTCGGATTATATATATTGTAATAAATATTTATTTTATTTGATTTTAAAAGTTTAGTTGGAAGATCTCCAAAATTTTAATTTAAAATTATATCTTTCCCTAAAATTATGCATTTGATATAAAACGACTTCATATTAAGAGTGTATCCTCCCTATATTTATGCATGTAACAAATATTCCATAAATGGATTGACCATATTAATAATAATGAATTGACATTATTTAACGGGAATAAATGTTAATATAACCATATGTATGGATGACAAAATTTTCATTAAACTAATGATACAGATGTTAAATGCATCGAAATTAGGGGGAATAAAATCCTTTTATGGAACTATTGTTAAATAAGATATATTTTCCATGGATATTATTTACTATTATTTAAAAGTTCGTTTTAAAGTTTGATTTAAAACCACCAAAACACTAAAAAATATTATTTAAATGTCAATATCCCAAAAAATTCGTGAGAATAATATGATTTTTATCTAAAATTATTTAATTGTACCATTTACCCTACATAGTTTTTTAATCAGACTTTTATTTTGACGTACAACAGTATTCAAATGAATTTATTTTCAGTTCAGTGAGTAATTTCGCATTTATCATACGCATGTTTTGAAATTCTTTCACAACAGCTGTCGACTTTATTGTTCACCTGTATTTTAATTCCTTTACCTTTATCGTCTACCGTTTCTTTTAATGACAATGTAACGTGTGAAGACTCTTTTTTATGGTAGATGGATGAAATTTTCTCGATATGTTGACTACCGTGTGGTTGATGTATTCGTTTCATGCTCATATTCATTTCAAGTATTCTTACAGTGCATTCAAGATAGACTTTTTCCATCTTTAGATCTTTCCGTGTGTCGCATTACTCTTTATTGGGATGGATGCAATAGTTCAAACCTTATTTGGTAAAGACGTTTATTGGCTTATGTTGATTATGTCGAAATTCCCTGACAATGATTTTGTTTTGGTTGTTGATTCTACACATACTGGGTCGGTTAGAAATACACCGTGTTTGAACAATGAAGTAAATACACAGCAACCTACACACAATGTATCAAGGTTTTTTTTACCTGTTTATAACATTTATGTAGGATAATACGTGTTTTACAGATACAGTGTATTTGCATGCAAATAATGAGGCCAAATATCACATATAGTGTATTTGCAAACTATAATCAGATTTGAAAAATATTAACTGTGATATTTTCGGGATTGACAAGATTTTCCCAATATCCCCTAAATATATGCCTATAATTCATAATAAATTTTTGGATTTTTAGTATTTAAATAAAATTAATTAACATTTATTTATCTAATTCATAAAAGATGTTTAATAAAGATTTTCCAAAAAAATTGCTAAAAGATTTTCAACTGTTCCTTATTGATTATATTTCATAATATTTTGAATTCAAATATTATGAAATCTAATCCCTAAAATAATGAGAATCACTATGATTTATATTTCAAATTATTTTTAAAAAATTATTAGATAATAAATAGTACGTATGGTTAATATAAAAAATGGTTAGGAGAATTTCAACCATTCCCGAGTCATTATATTTCATCCCTACAATCGTGCTAATTATGATTAACTTATTTTGGTTGATTTTTATTAAAAGAAAAATAATTTATTGTGTCTCTTGTATCGAATAATTATTTTTTCACCTTATGTTTTTTAATTACGTTAGTATTCATATTTATTTTAATTAGACGTTTTATTTTGTTTCTGACATTTTATTTCCAATCATCCTTGTTATGCATGTCTAAATCAAGAAGTATAATACGTGTTTATACTTTTTTATGTAGGATAATACATGTTTTACATATACGGTGTATTTGCATGATACAAATAATGAAACTAAATATCATACAGTCACATATACAATGTATTTGCAAACTACAATCAGTTTTGAAAAATATGAATTAATTTATGATATTTTCGGGATTGGCAAGATTTCCCCAATATCTCCTAAATATATGCCTATAATTCATAACCAATTTTCGGATTTTTAGTATTTAAATCAAATTAATTAACATTTTTTTATTTAATTCATAAAACTTATGTTTAATAAATATTTTCCCTAAAAAATTGGGGGATTTTCAACCATTTCTCAATCTAATCCCTAAACTAATGACAATCACTAATTTGAATTTGAATTTGTTATATTTTAAACAACTTATTATATTTTATTATATACAATATTTTCAAATTTGTTATCTTTTAAACCATTCATTAAATAATACATAATATATTTTTAATAACAATTTGAATTTAAATTTTATAATTTAATTATGCCTCAATGGCATTTTTGTAATTAATTGAATCTTCATCTTTTAGGTTTTATTAGAGAAAAGAAAAGAAGGAGATTGAGTGAGGTGAGGGGACAGCCGACCAGAGACAAACACAATGAGATAGATAAATTTTTTCTTGCAAACAAGAAAGGAGAAGAGCTCAAATGTATGAAGAACTTGAAGAACTCACCGGATTGAGTGGACGAACTCACCGATTCAAAATAATTTTTAATTATTTCAGGTTGATTTAGGGTTGTTTTAGAGTTGTTTCAAACATATTAGTAAGTTATTTCCTATTTTTTTCATCTCACAAACATCTTGCAGGCATCTTGCAGGCATCTTACAACTTCTTGAGTTCAAATGCGTAATCTTAAATGAATTATATACTTGTGCTTATGTGATTGAGGGTGCTTTTAGCTACTGTTTTTTGCATCTCGTAATCTGGTAAACATCTCGCAACTGTGCATGTTTTATTTACTTTTTAGTACTGTTGATGTCGCTACGTGTCCGAGACAACGCGGAGCGGTCGACGTCCTCAAAAGAATTAGTTTTAAAAGAAAATAGGTACCACTACCAATCTTTTTCATGGTGTGATTGGACACCGAAATAAAGTAAATAATTTTTAAAAAATATGGTCTGCGAAAACTAGAGTTGAGTTCTGGAGTCATTTGTATATGAAGAAGGTATTAGCACCAAACAACACCCATTTAAAAAATGATGGCCAAATTTTAAATCTTAAGTTGAAAATATTCTTTAATTTATTTTAAAAATAATGTCTTATTTTACCCCACATTACTCCAATATTTGAAGCAATGATCTCATAAAATAAGTGGAGAACATTCATCAATTAGACTATATGAAAGAAAATTTTCTTTGCTCAATAAAGTGAGAAATTAGTACAATTTCTCAAAATCTGTTATAGGAATAGTCTTCTAATAAAAAGATTTTTTTAAAAAAAACATTAACTAAAATCATTTTTTCTTGGGATCAAATCTTGGACTCCAAAGACGTGATCCTTTACCTCAAAAATTCTAGAAAATCGGACTCCCAACTTTCCTAGATTCCGTTGTAGGATTTTGTTTAGGAAAACAATATAAGTTATTAGAAAAGATTGATTCAGGAAACTTTATGAGATCATAAATTAAATTTTGAAGGTTTTAAAAAGAATAAAAAATTTATAACATTAAAGACAAATTTGTTAAATGATTAAAAAAGAGTATTATAAAACCTAGAAAATTTTAAATTGGAAGGATTTTAAAACATTGAAAAATTTTAATCACAAAGAGGTGTACATATAATATTAATTATTACGATAGTAAGGAAAAGAAAAGATAAAGGAAAAGAAAATATAATATATATAAATACAGTGGACACAAATAGAAAGAACAAAGAAGAAAGAAAAGAAAAATGAATAAATAAATAGAATAATAAAAACAGTAATGGTAAAATTAATAATAATAATAATAAAACTTTCTCGCCCTTGTTCTTTCTCTCTATGTTTTAGAGTAACGAAAATAAGGGTCAAGAGTTGTGATTTAAAAAAATATAATAAAATAAAGAAAATTTTAAAAAATAGCAAATTTTACAAAATATTTACAATCTATAGCAAATTCTATCACTGATAGTCATTGATATGCTATAGTGATAGAAGACTATCATTGATAGAATCCAAAATTTTGCTATAACTAGTAAATATTTTAATTTATTTTGTTATTTTTAAAAATGTCCCATGAAATAATGATAAATAAAAAAACAAACATTTTTCTTATGTCTTTTTCTTCTCTCTAAAAAATAAAGAGAAAGAATAATAGTAGTGACTAAGATTCTTTTTTTCTTATAATAATATTTTTTTTAGAAAAAAATCTTTTATTTAAAAAGAAAGAAATATTTTCTTGTGAACATATCTAATCATTTTAGGAAATTTTTTTTATAACATTATATTTTATTACTCATTTTAGAAAAAAAAAAATTAATTTGTTTTAAATAAAATCTTTTAATGTCACATTTAACTTATTTCTACTCATTTTAGAAAGAAAAGAAATTAATTTGTTTTAAATAAAATCTTTTAATATCACAATTAACTTATTTCTATTTATTTTAGAAAAAAAAATCATTTTATCACATTTCTATTATTTTAGGAAAAACTAAAATTTAGTTTATTCATATAATATCCAATTTTTTCTAATTTATGGTACACCCCGATCTATAAATAGGTACCTTGGTTTGGAAAAGGGAGAAGAAAAAAATCTTTAGAGAAAAAAAAATTAGTGAGTCTGTAGAAAGAAAATTTTTAGCAAGAAGGTGGGTTTTTCTTGTTCATTTCATTACATTATTGTCTTTGCTTTTTTTTTTTTTTCACTTTATCTTAAACAATTCAATCTCATGTTGAAATAAACTTAGTTGGAGGTTGCATTTGGTAGGTATTTACTCCCAAGAATCCGCATCTCATAAAACAAATAATTTGAATTCTTATTTTTCTTTTCTTCTCTTTTAAAAACAAAGATAAAGAGAAAGAAAAGAAATTAAAATGTATAAGAAAAAATTTATTATTTTCTTGCTACTTTTTACTTTTACCATTATTCATTATACATTACTTTTATCTTTTAAAGGAAATTTAAAAAATAAATAATAATAAAAGTAAAAAGTAGCAAGAAAATAATAAATTTTTTTTTACACATTTCCTTTTCTTTCTCTCTATCTTTTAAAAGAGAGAAGAAAAGAAAAAATAAGAATTCAAATCTCAAAGAAAATTACTTTTGTACGAGGTGCGGATCTTTGCAAGTAAATCCCTGCAACTAAGTTTATTTCAACATAGGATTGAGTTGTTTAAGATAAAGAGAAAAAAAAAAAAAAAGCAAAGACAATAAGGTAATGAAATGAATAAGAAAAATCTAACTTTTTGTGGAGAAACTCTGTCTAAAAATTTTCTTTCTATGGACTCCCTCTAAAGAATTTTTTTTTTCCTCTACAAACTTTCTCTAAATTTTTTTTTCTCCCCTTTTTCAAATGACCAAGGGTTCCTATTTATAGACCGGGAGTGTACCATAAATTAGGAAAAAATTAATAGGAATAAAATCAAAATTGGATATTATGTGAATAAAATAATTTTTTTTCCTAAAATAATTGAAATGAGATAAAATGATTTCTTTTTTCCTAAAATAAATAAAGAAAATGAGCATTTTTAAAAATAACAAAATAAATTCAAATATTTACAAGCTATAGCAAAATTTTGGATTCTATCACTGATAGTCTTCTATCACTATAGCATATCAATGACTATAAGTGATAGAATTTGCTATAGGTTGTAAATATTTTGTAAAATCTACTATTTTTAAAAATTCCCCTAAAAATAAGTTAAATTTGATATTAAAAGATTTTATTTAAAACAAATTAATTTTTTTTTCCTAAAATGAGTAATAAAATGTGATGTTATAAAATTTTGTCTAAAATGAATTAAATTTTTTTCCTAAAATGATTAGATATGTTCAAAAGAAAATATATTTTTTCTTTTTAAATAAAATATTTTTAAAAAAATATTATTATAAAGAAAAAATAAAAAATTTTAGTCATTATTATTATTATCTCTTTTTTTTTAAAAAATAATAAACAGGTGAGGATAAAATTAGGTAGCTACAGTTTATTTTAATCTCTCAAATAAGTCATACACCTTTTTTTTTATATGATATGTCAACTTATAACTTCAAATTAATTTTTGCAGAAACTTAAAAGTTTAAGGTGGTTTAAGGATGTCACATGTTCAGCTTTTAATGCATTACAGTGATATATGGGATGAGGGACGAAGAAAATATGAAGGAGACATGTTAAAATGTATTGTTGTCAGTAAAGAAATAACACACAAAGATTTACGGACTGCATTATATGACCTTGCAGAATTTGACCCCTACAGAGTTTGACATAAAGATAAGATGCATATATGAGATAAAAATGAAAATAAAACTCCTCCATTTGAGTTAAACAATGATCCTGACTTGAAGTTTTATATTCTTAGTGAAAATCCATTAGAGATCTCCCTATACGTCTCATTTGAGCCTAGAAGCAATCAAAGTAAGAAAGTGTTAAATAAAGATTATGATTCAGTATCCGAGAGCAACCAAGTTCATAACTTAAACACTCATCCTCTAATTGCAATGGATACATTAAATGAGAATGAAGTTCATATTGGCCGTGAAATTCAGATTGGCTTGTGTGATAACATGATAGGGACTACTTCGACTATATGGGAATCATATAAGTCATATGAGTCAACAAATGATACTTTTACATGGGAGCCAGTTGAGATGAACAATGAATCGTTTGACATCCCATAACAAAGAGATGCTTCTACAAAAGATTGCAAAAGAAAAGCTAAAGTTCACTATAACTCATCTATCAGAAAGTTGAAGGCAAAAGGAAGTGATTGGTTCGAAGAAAACTCTACAAGTAAGGAGTTGGATGTGGAACAAATATTTTTTTGCAAGAGAGATTTGTCAATGAGTTTAAGTGTCTTGTATATGAAAAAAAATTCAGTTTGTAGTAAGAAAGTCTACAAAAGATTAAAAATCATGATTTGGGTTGGGCAATTCAGATTGTTTGGGTTGAACAATCCGGGTTGGTCGGGTTAACGATTTTTTTTAACACCTCTAATTGAAATGAAGCAATTTTCATGCAACTGATGATGACAAAAATAAATAATCCTAACTATATATATTATTAAACCATTTCATCTTGTGCACATCCACCACAACATACCATTAGCTACCACAATTCTCCATATATAAAACCTTTAACATGTTTGTCTTATGAAGAAATCGAACTTCACAAGTCCCATCTCCCTTAATGATTTAGCTTCTTGTATTTGTATATGATTTTTGCTGCTAAAATATTAGTGAAAATTATATTCTATAATCTTAAATCCAATAAACTAAGTTTTCGGGGCTATTTTGAGTAAACTTAAACTTTATATATATATTCAAAATCCAAGATTAAAAAGTATCTTGAATTCATTATTCAGGTTGTCGAATGGTTTTTTTTTAATGTTTTTTTTTTTGTTTTAGATTAAAGAGAAGGGAAGGGAAGAAAATTAATTAAGGGAAATTTTGACATTTCACCATTAATTTGTCCTAAAACTCAACATTTTCAAATTCAATCCTTAAAATCTTTTATCCCTTCAACTTTGGCCTATTTTTGGCAATTTTTCGAACAACTGATGTTAAGACAACATTCTTACATGGAGATCTAATTAAAGTCATCGTACATGAATATACCACAAGGAAAAAAAAAAGGCAACTAAAGTCATATTTACATGAATCAACCACAATGTTTTGTGAATATTCTTTTTATGGTGCAAATTTTCAACACACTTTCTTGTTTTAGCTGTGCCATGACAATTTTCCATCTTGCATAGTAATAAATAAAGTAAAAGAATAAATAATTTTATTATAAATAGTCTTATTCAAGCATCCCAAGGAAGAAGAGTAAGTGATCTACAAAAAAATAAACCTGAATTGGCTACACATTATACTAACTTAAGCATTATAGTGAAGTAGACCTTTCACTACCCAATTTTCAATCATATACTATATATATATATATATGTATATTCGAAGAAGATGCGATGAGTTAACTAAATGTGTACGAACTAAAAATAGATTGTCGCCACGTGCTCGAGACGATGCGGAGCGGCCGATGTCCTTAAAAGAGTTAGTTTTAAAAGAAAATGGGAGTTGCCACCAATCTGTTTTACAGTGTGATTGGACACCGAAATAAAGTAAACAATTTAAAAAAAATGGTCTGCAAAAAATAGAGTTGGGTTCGGGAGTCATTTGTTTATGGGGAATGTATTAACACCCTACAACACCTTTTTAAAAAAACGGTAGCCAAATTTCAAATCTTGAATTAAAAATATTTTTAATTTATTTTAAAACTAATGTCTTATTTTACCCCTCATTACTCTAATATTTGAAGCAATGATCTCATAAAATAAGTGAAATAATATTCCATTAATTAGACTATATGTTGAGAAAAATTTCTCACCTTAAGAAAATGAGAAATTATTACAATTTCTCAAAATCTATCATAGGCTAGTCTTTGAATAATTTTTTTTAAACATTGATTAAATTTATTTTTTCTTGAGATCAAATCTCGGACTCCAAAAAATATTGATCCCTAGCCTTAAGAATTCTAGAAAATCGGACTCCCAAATTTCCTAGATTCTATCATAGAATTTTATTTAAAGAAAACTGTTAAGTTATTAGAAAAGATTGATTTAGAAAATCTTATGAAATCCTAGATAAAATTTTGAAATTTTGAAAAGCATAAAAAAATTTATAACATTAGAGACAAATTTGCTAAAAAAACATATAGAATTTTAAATTGAAATGATTTTAAAACATTAAAAATTTTAAATACAAAGAATTACATATAAGTGCATATAACAATAAATATTATGTAGTAATGTGAATAAGTAAAAGAAAGGAAATATAATAACAATAGATAAAATAAGGAAAGAAAAAAAAGTAATGAATAAAGAAAGAAAGAAAAATGGTAGAGGGGTGGCGACACCATAAAAGAAATAAAAAAAATGATAATGATAATAATAATAATTATTATTATAATTAATAATAATAATAGTAACAACAACAATAATATTATAATAATAATAATATAATGATAATGATAATGATAATAATTATAATGATAATAAAATTAAAATTTTCTCTATCCTCATTCTTTCCTCTATATTTTAGAGAAAAGAAAATTAAGATTAAGAGGTAGGATTTGAGAAGAAATTAATGAAATACTGATAAATAAAAAACAAACATTTTTCTTATGTCGTTTTCTTTCTCCCTATTTTTTTTAGAGAGAAGAAAAAGGCTAAAGGATTTTATTTTTTTTAAATGATGATAAAAGAAAGAAAAAAGTAAGAAAATACTAAAAATTTCCTACATTTTTCTTTTCTTTCTCTCTATCTTTTAAAAAAGAAGAAAAGAAAAATAAGGATTTGAATCCCAAAGAAATTAGTTGTTGTATGAGGTGCGGATCCTTAAGATTAAATTCTTTCTAAATGCAACCTCCAACTAAGTTTATTTCAATATTGGATTTGATTTGATTAAGATAAAGTAAAAAAAAAAAAGTAAAGACAATAAGGTAATGAAAGAATAAAAAAAAACTCACTTTTTGTAGAACTTTTTTAGCAAAGATTAGCTCTAAAAATTTTGTTCCTAGAGACTCACTCTAATGAATTTTTTCTCTAAGCAATTTTCTTCCCCAAAGAATTTTTTTTTTTTAGAAAATCTCCTTCCTTTCAAATGACAAAAGGTCCCTATAGACCGGGTGTACCACAAATTAGGAAAAATTAATAAGAATAAAATCAAAATTGGATATTATGTTAATAAAATAAAATTTCATTTTCCTTAAATAAATAAAGTAAATTAAATAAGATATTTTGAGATTTTGTGAAAAATAAATTAATAAATCAAATGCATATTGAAAGATTTTTTGTTTAAAATTAATTTTCTTTTTTTTTTTCTTTCTAAAATGATATAAATAAGTCAAAAGTGATATTAAAAGATTTTATTTAAAACAAATTCATTTCTTTTTTCCTAAAATAGTACAAATAAGATAAATGTGATATTAAAAGATTTATTAAAAAAATAAATTAATTTATTTTTATTTTTTAAAATGATAAAAATGAGATATTATAAAATATTATGTTATTACTAACTTTTTTACGTTTATAAAAACAAACAAATAAATAAATTTAGTCATTATTACTAATATTATTATTTTTAGAAAATATATATTTATTGGATAAAAATAGGTTACTACACAGATTATCGGGGTCTTTTCTTTTTTCACACTCCACACGTTATATAAGTTTGTCATCTTCAATAGTCCTTTACTCTTACTCTTCCAATACTAATCCATCACTTTCCTCGTTAAAAAATTGTACAATTTCCAACGTGAGTAGAACTCAACAATAATATGTATTATTAATTAATTATTTAATTTAACCATAAACCTTGTGAATAATAACACTTATAATGTCAATCGAGCATAGTTTAATTTGGCTAATAATTAATTTACTGTAAATATAAGTTAATACAAATATTAAATGGATAGTTTAATGATTTTCAAATAATTAATAGGAAAATTGTTTTAAAATGAAAAAAACATTTAAAAATAATTTCAAATACAAATGTTTATCATAGAATTTAAAATTTTGCTATATTTAATTAATATTTTCAATATTTTAAACATTTTTGCAATAATTTCCTAATATAAATTGATCTTTAATTAAGAAGTAAGTAACAGTTATTTATTAATTATACCCAATAGTGGGGATTGTGTATACAATTCGTTATTTTTGAATTTTCTTAACTGACTCCATTGTTTAGTAAATTGAATTGGTAATCAATTTTTAAAAAAGAAAAATTGCATCAAATGACACGAACATTTAAAAAAAACAATACATGATATCTACTCTTTGCATATTACAAATATAGAAAAATTAGTACTATCTTAAATCTATTAGATGCTATCAGAGAGTTATTGACTTTTCAATTTACTACTTTTACAATTTAAAAAATGTAATGACATAAGTTCTATCATCATAATTTTTTTTTTATTTTACAAGCGTCCTTAAAAAAATACTTTTTAAATTATAACTAATAATAACACTTTTAAATTCAACAAATATGCTAGTTTGCAAACTATTTCAATAATTTTATTATAATAATATTCTTTCCATATTAATATACTTTCTACATATGTTTTGAAATTTTATTGATTCAATTTTTTTTTTATAATTGTTTTTAAACTTTTATAAATTTTTTTTGGATTGAACAAAATCAGATGAAATTCCCAATCATATATAAAATTTTAAAAAATATAAAAAATTAATAAAATAATTAAAAGGGACATTTTTAAAAATAGCAAAATAAATTACAAAATTTACCAGCTATAACAAAATTTTAAATTCTATCACTATAACATATCAATGACTATCAATGATAGAATTTTTTACCGTCAATGATAGAATTTTTTATAGGTGGTAAGTATTTTGTAAAATCTACTATTTTAAAAAAATTCTAATTAAAATAGTAAGCCTACTTTATTCCTACCATTTGAATTACAACAATTTAGTATTAATCTAAGTAACTAGTTTTTTTAATTAAAATTTAAAATTTACTAAATATTATTTTCCTTCTTTTTACTGTTAATTATTAGAAAACAAGGCTGAAATCAATTATTTTAAAAGTTAAATCAACATCAACTCAACGTTAGTATTGTTAATAGATTAACGACTAAAATTCTAAACTTCAAGCAAACACGAGCTAGGTCGATTAGTTAAACATCATATCTTCAACTTAAAGATGCAAGGTTTGGATTTTTGAATCCACGTTATGCAAATAAGAAAAAGTAATAATAAAAGGTGATACATCTTCACCCTTTTGATTCTTATATATTCCAAACTATTTTATTCTCATCTGGCCTTGAGATTGACATCGACGTGAATATTTAATAAGAGATTCCATAACCTTGCCAGAATTATACTTAAACAAGTTTCTTAGAAGAAAACAAAAAATGGCTAAAAAAATCAACACAAGTTACAACCTCTCTCTTAATTAATTCCAATAATGTTGTTCTTCATTGTATATTTTGTCATTAATTAAAAAACAATAGGTATATTTGGTTGAATAAGAAAAAAAAGTTATTTTCATCCAAAGTTGCTTAAAATAAAGAGGGTTAAAAGAAAAGAAAAAAGTCTAAAATAATGACATATATAGTACAATGATAAAATAATTGCATATATATAGCTCAAAAGTTAGTAAAAGATTAATTAAAATACTGATGTGCTACTATAATTTTAGATTCTTCTTTTTAGATTGCTCAAATTAAAAGCTATAATTGATAGCATATATTACTGGTAATTGCTATTGTGTGAACAACTAGTAGCTAACAACTATATTAATGATAGTTGCCATTAGTTGTTATCACTAATAGCTACTATCAATGACGATAACTTTCTATTTTCCACAATTACGAGTGCTGCTTCCTTGATTTTTCAAATTGAAAGCTAGCATTGATAGCTGCTACCAATTATATATAGCAATTGATAGCTGTTATGAGCTTCTATCACTGATAAATGTTATCAACAATAGCTTTTTATTTGAGAAATGTGCTATCAATTAATATCATTAATAGCGACTATCAACGATAACTTCTATGAATGATAATCATTAAAGGAGCCGACTAACTTTTGATTTGAGAAATGTGTTATAAGTTGCTATTATACTTCTAAGAAGTGGTATTAGAGGTAGAAATTTCTAACAAGTAGTATCAAAGCTTTGATAAATTTTTAGTTTGAACTTTATGATCATGATTTTTTTTTCTTTTTTGTGTTTGATGATAATTTTCTTACACATGTGGATCAATGAATTAATTAGAGAATAAATGTTGTTTATAGGCTACAAGGTTAAGTTATTATTATTTTTTATCTCCACAAAAATTACTTTTACCACGTTGGAGTTAAATAGTTACCACAAAAACTAAATTATTATAAAATTGAAAGTATATATAGACTTAAAATTAGAATAAACTTTAAACTAAAGTTTAAAGACTTAACTGATTACTATCAGGAAAGTTCAAGAACCAAACGTGTTCAATAACCTTTGTTATTCTCAAATTATAGTGCCAGTTCTATTGCTATTAATCTTAATGCTTTCTAGTTTTTGTTGTTGTACTAGGTTTGACTCTAGCCCTTTGACTTTTGTTTTTACATTGTCCTATGCTTTTCCTGCACTTTCTTCTCTTATATTAATGAAATTGAGATGATGAGGATGCTAAGAAAATGTCTACCAAATGGAGATGTCCGAGTGCACCTACTGACTCAATGTATTTTTTTTTTTAAATAGCCTTTACCTTTTCTTTTGTTTTTTCTCCCCTCCTTTCTCATGTAGATATATGAGACATTTTTAAAAATAGCAAAATAAATTACAATATTTACAAGCTATAGCTAAATTTTGGATTCTATCAATGATAGAAAACTATTACATCAAACTTCTATCATTGTTTATCAATGCCACTAAAAAAAAATATTAGTGTGTATTAAGGTCTATTATTGATAGAATCTGAAAATTTTACTATAGTTTATAAATATTTTGTCAAATTTACTATTTTTGACAATTCTCCTCAATAAAATATCTCTCTAGATGTATATTAGTTTTCCACTTTATCTTTGATTTGTTAAGTTCATAACCATGATGTTAAATTTTCGTCATATATCAGACATTATTTCTTGTGATATTTTTACATTTTCATAGATTTGACGTCTAGAGTAAATCAACAATCTATGATGCATCTTAAAAATTCCATGAAACCCGAAAATAAATAAGCAACAAAGACGACCTTTTAATCTATTCTAAAAAATTTGAAAAACTTAAAAAAGTAACTCAAGAACGAAAGAAACATATTTTTTAAAGCTTGGAAACTAATTAAACAAATTTATTTCTATTATATTTGATTCAAAATTGATTTTAAAGGAGAAACCAACATAGCCAAACAAACTACACTAGAGAATCACATGGCATAGACAAACTAGAGCAATCAAGATAAAGAGAATAGCTTGAGAATAGAGAGTTGAAGACGCACGATCTTTCTAAGCTTTTCTTATCATATTAAATTAATAATTGCTATTATAAATTAAATGATCTTGATATCTCATGACGTAGATCTATTATCACACTAATACAACTAAGGGTCAACTCCAAAAACTAATATATAATCTTCAATTCTCTTAAATATACTCAATAAAAATTAATTAATTAATTAAGAAAGTTTTGGATTTGAATCGATCTTATATCACGCCCTTATATCTCTCTGACTTTCAACTAGTGTGGCCACAATTTTCTTTTTCAATTTTATCTTCTTCTTCCCCTTCCCCTTCATGTGTTACATGCTTAATATTTTTTAACATTTCCCTAAGTGGAGAGATAGATCACGTGTTTCATATATTATTACTAAGCTATCAACATTATGATAAAAAAAAATAGATCAAAAGATAATTAACTAAAGAAAATTTCTTTCAAAGTTTTTGTATAAATAGGACCTTTGATTTTCATATGCTTTCTCAAACAACCTAAGTTGTCATATATGTGTTTCTTTTAATATGGGAATGGCAAGAAGATCAATTGCATGCTCTCTAATTTTAAACTTCATCTTCCTTAATCTTTTCAATTGTCAGCCTGTTTCTGGCTCTCATTTAGACAATGATGGTCGAAAGGTAATAATATTACATTCACATTTTTATGTTTATTTATATGTTTTTTTTTTTTGAGGGAGACAAATTTTTTATTTTTATACATTTTTTTTCAGACCTATATTGTATACATGGGAAGCAAATTAGAAGATACGACTTCTACTCCTTTGCATCATAGGGCAATGTTGGAACAAGTTGTTGGGAGGTTTGTATTATATATTTATTTATCTATATATTAAGCAAAGAAAAAATAAGAAACTATAATTTTTGTTATGTAATTATTTATTGGGACTGTATGAGATCCATAAAATGTCAAAAGTTTTTAATACTTTATTGTTTATCTTCTAGCAATTTTGCTCCGAAACACTTGCTGTATAGCTACAAGAGAAGTTTCAATGGATTTGCAGTGAGATTAACTGAAGAAGAAGCTCAAAAGATTGCTCGTATGTATATATTGTTCTAATAATACTTTTTTTTCTTATATACTTTTAGGTAGTACAAGTTTGTTCAAAGTTGATCACTTTTAATTTATCACATTGCTTTTAATTAATAACAATTTTGGCTATCGGAAAATTGTGGGAAAAAATGTAAATTAATCTGAACCTGTTTAATTAAAGTGATTTTAAATATGAGAAAAGTGATAATCTCCTTTGAAATTATTTTGTTAACTAAATGTGAAAGATTAATAATAATATTTTCAGTGAAGGAGGGTGTGGTGTCGGTGTTTCCAAATGGAAAGAAGCATGTTCATACAACAAGGTCATGGGATTTCATGGGTTTTACACAAAGTGTTCCTCGTGTAAACCAAGTTGAAAGCAACATAGTTGTTGGGGTTCTAGATACCGGAATTTGGCCGGAATCTCCTAGTTTCAGTGACACAGATCTCGGCCCTCCACCGGCCGGTTGGAAGGGTCAATGCCAAACATCCCCCGACTTTCAATGCAACAGGTGAACACACACACAGTTACATTAAGTATTGGAAAGAAAAAAAAAGTCAGATCTACTTAAAAATGTTTAGATTTGGAGAATTAGTGTTAATAGCAAAACTGAAAATATTTACCAAATATAATATAATTCTTTTAAATTTTATAATCATAGATACCAATAGACAAGTACACTTTTAGTTAAAATTTGACGATGTCTCTTAGTGTTTATTATTGATAAAATCGAGACAATCTAAGTCTTGCTCTTGGGAGATAAAACACTAGTTCCTTCTAAATAAATAAATAATGCAAGGTCTTAATTAATTTATTATTAGTTTAGAGCTATTTCCTCTATTTTTCATTATCTGTTTTGATGACCAAACTAATAAACGGTTGTATCTATTAGAAAGATCATTGGAGCTCGAACCTATCGTAGCGAGAAGCTTCCCCCAGGAAACATTCAAAGCCCAAGAGATTCCGAAGGTCACGGCACACACACCGCGTCCACAGTGGCCGGTGGTCTTGTGAGCCAGGCAAGTCTCTACGGTCTTGGCTTTGGCTCAGCAAGAGGTGGGGTTCCTTCTGCGCGCATTGCTGTGTACAAAATATGCTGGTCTGATGGTTGCTACGACGCCGATATTCTTGCGGCGTTCGACGATGCAATCGCAGACGGAGTAGATATCATATCTCTTTCAGTTGGAGGGAGTGAAGTCAAATCTTACTTCACTGATTCCATAGCCATTGGAGCTTTTCATGCAATAAAACATGGAATATTGACATCAAATTCAGCTGGAAATGAAGGTCCTGAATACTTCACCACCTCAAATGTCTCTCCATGGTCTCTTTCTGTGGCTGCTAGCACCATTGACAGAAAGTTTGTGTCACGAGTGCAGCTTGCAAATGGAACCGTCTATCAGGTCAACATAATTACTTATTATTATTTTTTTAGTACACAAAAAATGAGTTATATAAGAATTTGGACCTCTAATCTCAACCTAGGTACATGTCGATAAATTATTCTCTTTTCACTCCACAGCCAAATTGATTACAAGTTATTGGATTTAGTTATAACTCACTACTTACTTTTTGTCATTTTAAATTTATTTAGTTTAACAACATTATTTTTAACGAGTGAATTGTACTCATTTTGACATTAATTACGATCGCACTCGTACTCATACTCATTTTGACATTAATTACGATCATTGCTGGAACTTGATAGAAATATATATATATATATATATATATTGACAATTTTACCCTATGATTTATGTTTTCAAACCTATGCATTTATTTTTCAGGTCTTTTAACTTCTTTTAATCTGTTTTCAAATCCTATGCATTATAATTTACTATCATAGAACATATAAAATAGGTTGAACTATAAGCAACTTTGATCACAATATTATATAGCAATTTTTTATTATATATTTGGAAAAAAATGTTTGAAGCTTTTATAACATTATTATATCATGATTATTGATGGGTGCAGGGACCTGCAATCCATACATTTGATCTTATGGGAAAACAATATCCTTTGATTTATGGTGGAGATGCACCCAATAAATCTGGTGGTTTCAATAGTTCCATTTCTAGGTAAATTTAGCCTCATTTTAATCAAAATTTTCTCATTAATGGACGTGAAACAAATTAGACTTATTATGTCTTGTGCTTGTTATTAACTCCACCCGCAAAAAAACACGCACTTCAGCAAAATTCATTCGTTCTCACGACTAAAATTCAAAATAGCTAATCTTTTTCTTCATGAAAACAACAGATTTTGCGATGAAAACTCGTTAGATCTGAGCTTAGTTAAGGGAAAAATCCTTGTTTGCGACTCGATATTACGAGCTTCAACAGTGGAATCCGTCAATAAAAATGGTGCAGTAGGCATTATAATGCAAAGCAGCCGGTTTAAGGATTATGCTAGCTCTTATCCACTGCCAGCTTCTTATCTTCACAATACCAACATTAATGCACTCTCTTCAACAGCTACCATTTTTAAGAGTAACGAAATTTTGGATGCTTCAGCTCCTTCTGTAGTTTCTTTCTCTTCAAGAGGACCCAATCTTGCAACTCTTGATATTCTCAAGGTTTAAACTTCTAAACTTTTTGTTTTCTTTTGTTAGACATTGCTAGTCTATAAGATCATTGTAAGATTTTTGTATATTTATGCAGCCGGATTTGACTGCACCAGGAGTTGAAATTCTAGCGGCATGGTCTCCGATTGGACCGGTGTCGGGAATTGCAGGAGATTTGAGGAGTGTCCTTTATAATATAATCTCAGGGACGTCCATGTCTTGTCCACATGCCACTGCCATTGCAGTATATGTTAAAACGTTTAATCCTACTTGGTCGCCTGCTGCGATAAAATCAGCTCTCATGACAACAGGTAATGTGAACTGATCTTTTATTGCGATACTTATCTGCTACTTGAACTGCACTTTATTTAATTATTTTTAATTTATTTTTAGTTTCCAAAACTTAACATAGTTTTTTAACACATTAACAGAAGGGGATAACATGAAAATTTATGAGTGAAAATAGAGTTTATAAACTTAATTTAAAAAACCAAATAGTTATAAAAAACAAGGTGATCTTATGAAAAATAATTTGTACGAGTCTATCACATTTGATTATGATATATTAGCTAGTTGAGCTAGAAGTGATACAAGCCAGTTAACAGCAAGTTAACAGCAAGTATAACTCAATTGATATTATGTATACATACGTATCAACAGCCTCAATGTCCCCAACATTAGAGGCTCAATCTCCCACTCCCACTCCCACTCCCACCGGCCAGTACAAAAAAACAAAATAAAGAAAGTTAACTAAACCACCATTAGACCTTTTAATTTACTTCATATTGTTTTTCCCATTTTGATTGCAAAAAAGCTTTTGATGTGCAGCTTTTAGCATGAATGCCAAAGTGAATCCAGAAGCAGAGTTTGCATATGGAGCAGGCCATATCAACCCCCTCAAGGCACTAAATCCAGGCTTAGTTTACAACGCAACTGAAACTGACTACATTAACTTCTTGTGTGGTCAAGAAGGTTACACCACGGAGATGGTTCGACGTATTACTGGCGATAAAACCGCTTGTACTCCTTCCAACTCTGGCCGAGTTTGGGATCTAAACTATCCTTCTTTTGCATTTTCCACAACTCCCTCACAATTAACCATCAACCAGTTCTTCACAAGAACTCTCACAAATGTTGAATTCAACACATCTTTATATACCGCTAAGGTTTTTGCCCCACCAAGCTTGAGAATCACAGTGGATCCTCCTTCTCTTTTATTCAATGGAATTGGGGATACCAAATCTTTCAAGTTAACTGTTCAAGGAACAGTGAATCAGAACATAGTCTCAGGTTCTTTGGTGTGGACTGATGGTGTCCATCAAGTGAGAAGCCCTATCACAGTTTATGTTGTCAAAAAAGCCTAGTTTGGTTTGTGTGTTTAAAATTCCAAGTTATATTGAATAATGCAATAAAGGTGTTAACGTATGTCTTGTTGGAGAAACCATGTGTAAGCTAAGAAGTGAATAACATTAGCAAACTAAATACACCTCTCAACTTACAAATACAACGTGTACAATAATAATGTTCAAACTTAAAAGGTGTACTTTTAACGACTAGATCAATATAATGACTAATGATTTTGATTATTAGCATGTTTCGTTATGGAGTTCCATTAGCCTTGGGTGAACTTTACATCAATGAGTTTACAACTAAAAAGATGGCCCACACCCGGCCCTTACCATGACACCTGCACAAAACACACCAATAAGGATTTAATAACATGAGTTTTGATGCCTAAATACGAAAGCCTATATTGTGCAGCGGTTTGAGTATTAGCTAGAATAGACTTACTTCTCCCAAGTTATATTCATCATGTATTTGTAGGTGTAATTGATCTCGAAAGGCTTTATGGGTCTTGGAGTTGCATTGGGACTAGGGATAGTTTCAAATTTAGCAATTAGATTCAAAATAATTAAGTATATAGCAACATTTTAAAAAATTTATAAATATAACAAAATTTGTCAAATTCTATCAATGATAGAAGTTTATCACCGATAGATCATGTTGTAATTATTGGTCTATCACTGATAGACCATACAAATCTATTATCGATACAAGTCTATCCGCGATAGTTTTGCTATATTTGTAATTTTTTTTAAATGTTGCTATATCATTAATTATTATTTCTAAAATAGCCATCAATTATAATTACCCTGAGAATTATTCTTCGATTTCTGTGCCCCATTTGGTACTAAGACGATGGGCCTAAGACGATATCTTACAAATGAAGCTAGAGTTAGCACCTTCTTTTAGCCATATCTTGGGCCTAAGACGATGATCCCTTGGACCACAACATGCCCCCGTTATGAGGCTCGACCTTAACCTTTGTAGAGGTTATGCATGCTTGGGGCTAAGGCTCAAGCTCAAGCCGAATCTCCTTGTTTAGGCCCATTTAGCCATTATAAGCCACTTTCAACTTGAATTATGCTATCTTCTTAATTTCTTTTAATTTTAATTTTTATTTACATAGTTCTTTAACTTATATTGTTGTTGCAAATTTTACCATCGTCATGTCAATTCTTGGTAATTTTTCCACTTACTTTAATGAAAAAAATAATATAAATGTCTAGAATTTTACATTAAAAAAATCAAAGGGACTCAAACTCTTTATAACATAGAAGAGCTACACCGTTATTGCCAATTGATTTTGATATAGAAACTCATATTATCAAAGATGTCATTAAAACAATTAGTTTTAGAGGTCCCTTGTTCAAACCCTTCGAACCCACAAGTAAGGGGAGTGTTAGATGCCATATAATTAGATGGTTAAAATTACAAAACTTATAAAAGAATAAAAAAGATATATCCAAACAAGTTCAAGGTTATGTAGATCAATCTTTCCATCTTACTTATCTCACATTCTTCTCTAAATGGTCATGTTGACCGTGACAAACAATTGTTTGACCATGGTAAATGATCGTATTAAATGCAGTAAACGATCGTGTTGACTTAGGTACATGATCGTTTGACCATGGTGATCGTATTGAAATATAGTAAACGATCGTGTTGATATTGGTAAACTATGATCGTGTTCATATTTGTAAAAGATCGTGTTCATATTGGTAAACGATCGTGTAGTTCAATACAAATGATTGCGAAAAACTTCAAACTAACGATCTTGATGATGAAATACAAAATTCTTACATTAATATTTAAATTTTCTTAACATTTGAAACGAAAACAAAATTTAGAATTCTTACCACAAACAAAAACAAAAACGATCTTCATAATGAAATATAGAATTCTCAACGAAAATTTATAATAATCTAAAAAATGCAGACAAAAAAGATATTTAGAATTCTTACCGAGAACAAACTCACTGCAACGATCTTGAGAGAGATATATAAACGATATTGATATTGTCGAAGATGTGGAAGATGAGGAAGATGAGGAAGAAGAGAAAAAGAATATTCAAGAGGAAGAATATTGTTGAAGATGAGGAAGAATGTTGAAGAGGTAAGATATCTAAAAGAGCACATGAATAACTCGAAAAGAAAGTGAATACATTTAAAAGAAGAAGAAAAATAACTGAAAAATCGTTCGGCAATAATAAAAATCATTAAAGACAAATGTGAAATTTATTAAAAAATAATGATGTGTTATAGACTTTTTTTAAATGGTTATACGAGCCGTAAATATTTACCACTTTTGTTATATTTATGTAAATTTACTCTTTTATATATATATATATATATATATATATAATTTTTTAAATGAACCTTCTTGTTTAAAAAAGAAAAAAATGGTTGGTTATTTATTATTTTAAAAACAATATTTATCCCCTAATCACTATTTCACAAATTGTAAAAAAAAATTAACAGGAGATAGAAATATTCCTATATTTTTCAAAAATAGCAAGTTTTACAAAATATTTACAACCTAAAAAAAAATACTAATTTCTATCATAGAATAACGGTTAAATTATTTTGTTTTATTAAAGAAGAAAATTAAATTAATATTAATAATAATCTCTCTAAATATTTTCTACTCTCCATATCTCAAATTTTCCCTAATTAATTTGTCCATAACTCTATCTTTCTAATTTGTTTTATTTTATTTCACATCTCGAATATCATTGGTTTGGATTAGAATAATTAAAAGAATATATTATTTTTTAAAATAGATTTCCATTCTTATTTTTTTAAAAAATTGAGTTTACCAAGTTGTCAAAGGAACGCCTTCAAAGAATAAAAAAATCAATGAAACACTAAAAGGGAATAAAATTGCAAAACTATTATATTCTATTAATTAGAATTAACAAAAATAACAAATTTGATAAATTATTTACAATCTATAACAAAATTTTTAGATTCTATCCTAATAGACACTGATATCTTTTTATCAGTTGCATTGATAGACAGTAATAGAAAGTAATCAGTTTCTATCATTGATAAAATTCAAAATTTTACTATTAACTTGTGTATTCTAATTTGTTTTGTTATTTAAAAAAATATCTCTTCTATTAATTTAATTAGAAAAGAAAAAAATGATCTATTAATGTAACACTCCGAAATTTAAGGTAATATATATATATATATATATATATTCTTCTTATTATAATTATATCAAGTTATCGTTATTTAAAGGTTTTTAAAGAATTTAAAATATATAAAAAATAATAATAATTATTAATATAATTTAAATTATTATTATTATTATATTGTTTTTATTAAAAAAAAAGGAAAAAGAGAAGAAAATCTCTCTCTCTCTCTTCCCCTCGCGCGTTTCCCTTTTCCCCGTCACCTTCTACCTTACCCTAGCCGCCCCAGCCCTACCCCTTCTCTTTTCCGTCCGACGAAGCCCAGCCGCCGCACGCGCCTCACAGCCGTCGCACACGTCGCCGTTCGTTGGGCTAAAGCCGGAGCGTTGTCGCTCGGTCTCTCCGTTCTACTCCGTACCACCGTGAAGTCATCCCAAACCGCTGTGACCTTCTGTCTCCGTTCGTCCCGGTTCGTGAAGCCGTTGCACGCTTCATCAACCGTCCGCAGGACGATTCATTTACCTCTAGGAGTTCTGCGTCTTTCGGCTTGCACAAGTCGTCCGCCGAACGTCCCGCGCCGTCACGACTTTTCGACTTCCAGCCGTGGATTACAAGCCAGCTTACACTCGGATTGGTTTGCACGATTTTTCGTTGGGATCGATAGTCGCTGCCTCTTTCTTCTGTGAATCGTCAAAGTTGTTTTGTTGGTAACAATTTAAGTTATGGATTATAATTGTTTCAAAGTGTTCAAGCGTTATGGTTGGAATAGTTGGTTAATTTGTTATTTGATTCTTGAAGGTGTTGAAAGTAATGTCGGGTCACTTGAATTCACAAACAATTTGTTAATTTTGGAGTTCGGTTCGCCAATACCTTGGTGTCTTTCGTTGGATATAGTTGTTCGAGAAATTTGAGTAACTTTGAAGTAAGAGATTTTCTACTACTGGACTCACTTATAAAGCAGAAAATGTTGATTGCATATTGTCTCTAAACCGAGAATGGATGACAGTTATGATATATATAATTTGAAGTAGACTTGAGATTGAATGTATGTTTTGCTTGACTGAAATTATATATATAGGCATATGAATGTTGAAGTAACTGCAAAATTGTGGATTTTGCTTATATAATATGTGGATGTGAACTGTTGGTTGTCGTATGGACTGGGTGTAAGTTATACCAAGTATGGTTGTGTGTTAGTAAACTGAGGGGATGTTTTGATTACTTAGTTTGTTTGACTAATGTGTTGATATGTTACAGACTGACTTTAGGCTAAAATGCAACAAGTTGACTGTTAGGGTGTTAAATGAAGAGAGTATGTGTTGAGGTAATATGACTGTATTATGATTGGCTGATAAGATTTTTAGAATGGACTGAGGGGAAAATTGTTAGTTTCTAATGAGGTGTGTGCCTTGCAGGTGTCCTACGGGATCACCACTTATTGTGCATCCTTCGAGAGCATTAGACTGATAGGTGTTTCTGTAGAACACTAGACTGATGTGTGCGTCCTTCGGGGCGTTAGACTGATAATGTATCCTTCGGGATCACAAGACTGTAGAAAGTTAACAGTTAATTTTTCCCCTATTGGGACTAGTAGTGAGTCTCTTACTGGGTATATTTATACTCACCATTTTATGTTTAACTTTTCAGACAAAGGTAACTCGAGGGCAGACCGACGAGGGACAAGAAGGAGCCGTGAATGCCATAGGGGACTGTCTTTTAAGTTGCTTCTGCTGATGGTTTTAAACATATATATATATTTTGTGATTGAATTGAGTTTACAAATAGATATTTTGGTAAACAGTACTTTAAAATTTTATTTGTTTGAAACAGGACCCGAATAAAGCTTTCTTCGATTTTCTTATTGTTTTAACTAAAGTGTACTATGTCTTGTGTCAAACAAATTGTTTTGTGCAAAAATAATGATTTCGACTTAGATTTGAAAAGTTGGGTCGTTACAATTAACATAGCCTTGTATTAGTTGACTGTACATCTATAAATTTATTCTGTCAACAACAAATAGAGGTAAATTTATATAAAAATAACAATAAACTTCTGAAAAAGAAAAATCATAACATTGAAGAAATTTGCTGCTTGTATTTAATTGCTTTTAGTTGCATATAATAATTTTTCTTTGAACATAACAAGATCCAATTAAATGCTCTTCATGGGAAGACTTTTTTTTTCTAGCATACCATTTTTTGTACTGCTTATGAGCCCATCAGACACACTCTTTGTATCTCTTGTATGTTTGAGTGGAATCATTTACTCTTGGTTTGAGGCATCATGGAAATTGTTAAGGAGGTATCAACATAGTTGAGATGTCTAAGAGCACTCTTGATCCCTCTTCGTCTACTTCTTAGTTAAAAATAACTAATATTAAATTAATTTAATAATTTTCCAACATATTTTTTAACTCCTTTCTCTATATTTTCATCTTCCCCACATAGCTTGTGTGACGACCCAGACTTTTCGGACTGACCGTCTAAGTCGTCACTTTGACACAAAACCGTTTGTTTACGAAAGACATAGAACTTTAAATGAAACCATACGAATTCACAGAAAATTTAATCGGGCCCTATTTCAAAACATGAAATTTTAAAGTACTGTTTACAAAACTTTAACTACTTGTAAATTCAGTTCAACAAAACATTTATAAAACCGTCAGCGGAAGCAGTTTAAAGGACAATCTTCTATGGCCATTCACGAGTCCTTCTTGTCCCTCGTCGGTCTGCCCCTCGTGTTACCTTTGCCTGAAAAGTTAAACATAAAAAGGGTGAGTATTAATATACTCAGTAAGGGACCCACTACTGGTCCCGTTCGGGGAAAATAAATTATTAGTATCCTATGGTATACCCTGCACAGTCACAGTCTAGTGATCCCGAAGGATGCACATATCAGTC
>CM046892.1:11493398-11542120 GCA_025688845.1 Cucumis hystrix | reverse complement strand
GTCACGGCGGCGGCGCGTGGAGTCACGGCGGCGGCGCGTGGAGTCACGGAGGCGGCGTGTGGAGGCGCGGTGGCGGCGCGTGGAGATGCCGGGAGGTAGATCTGAGCAGGGGGAGGGGGTTTGGCTCGGGTTCGGTTGGGTTTTGGCCGGTCGGACGGAAGGGAAAAGGAAAGAGGCGCGCGGATGAGGCTTCGCCGAACGGAAGGGCTCGGCTGCGGACGCACGACGGCGAGGCTGCAGCTGGGACGGTCGGTTGCGTGCAGATCTGGGCGATTGGACTTCGTCGGACGGACGGCGCGAGGTCAGATCTGAAGAAGGGGGGTGTTTCCGCTGTTTCCGGTCGGCACCATTCGCAGACGAACGGTGGCTTCGCGACGGCTGAGCGGCGGTGCGATGCTGACGGCTGTGCGCGACGAAGTGGAGACGGCCGATCGGAGAAGAAGAGAGGGAGGGGAAGTTTGGTGGGGCGGCCGGCTGGGGAAAGAGGAAGAAGGAGAAGAGAAAAATGGAGGAAGGGGGGGGGGCCTGCACGCGGGGAAGAAGAAGGGAAAAAGAGAGAAAAAAAAGAAAAAAGAAAAAGAAAAAGAAAAGGAAAAAAGAGAAAAAAAAATTAAAATTAAATAATTATTAAATTTTAATAATAAAATAATATTATTTTATTATTAACCCCTTTTTTTTTTTTTTTTTTTTTTTTTTTTTCAAGGGTGTTACAGCTTGTTATATCTCTATGCCCTGTTTTTTCAAAATTTTATCTTAATTCTCTCTTTCAATATGATTGAGAATAAAAAAGACTTTTCACACGGATCAACTCAACAAACATAAGAAACAGTGGAGAGACAGTGTACGAAGTGCTCCCAAAAACTCACTGACAATAAGTTTACATAAGAAAATAATCTTATTCCTCTTTCAAGATTGTGATATTGTGTTGCATTCTCATTTCTTATGGCTAGTTTGTTCAATCTCTCAATCCTCACCCTTTACCATCGAAGCAGTAAGAAGGAAGAATGAATATAGTAAATAATCTCAATCTCAATCTCAACATCTATATTTTGGATACGATGGAGTTATAAAGAGAGAAAATTTGAGAAGAAACCATCGTAAACATATATGGTGTTGCACCAAAAAATATCAAAATCCAGAAAAGAAAACAAATGAAAAAATTGGTGATTAGCTGATCATTATTAGAAAATATAGTCCCTTATATAGAATTGCCAAAAGTGTGTTTTGTTGAAAATGATTTGATCCGTGATTTATTCTTTTATTATACCCTTTTATACCGAGAAATCTTTTTCTCCAAAGGTAGGTAGTATTTTTCAATGAGTGTCAGTGTAAGGCAATAAAAGATTAAAGGTGGTTAGGATTTTGCTAGGCGTGAGTAGTGCATGTGCACATTTTACAAAGGAAAGGTGTGAGTCATGTAGCCTTTTACTATCGTCTGATAATGGTCAATCAAATAAAATTTATATTCTATTGTTCAATACTATATATACTACTAAATAGTAAAAGTGGCACGACTAGGTTGTAGTTTCTCAAAGCTAATTATATTTAATTAAAATGATAAATGGAGAGGGGAGGGGAGGGGAGGGGAGAGTTGGTGTGGTTTGAGATTTAAGTGAATAAGGTGCAAGGAAAATAAAGATAGAAGTGCAATCAAAAGAAAAATTCTAGCACAGAGGAATATATACAATCGTGCGTCCAATGTAATTTTGATCATCAAATTATATAAATGTTTGGCTTTTAACTTCTTACCCATGCTTAGCCCAATTGATTAGAAACACGTATTAACCAATGGTTCTAAATATCAAATTAGCTAATTGTATTAGATGAGAAGCATCCTAATCAAGTTCGCTAATCGTATTACGCTTTAGGGAATTACACTAAAATAAATTTATAATTGGAAAAATGTAAATAAAAATTTAATATGGTTTTCTCTAGGTCAATAAAACAATGCTCTTTGTTGTCGTCGACCACAAATCACAAGCCTATCTACTATTGCTTCTCGAAGATTAACATTCAATTATATGTCACCTATTTTACATTAATCTAAAGCATAGAATTGACAATCAAGCATTATTGGTTGTCAATCAATAACAAGAAAATGTAATTCGTAAGAATCAATATCAAGAGTAAAACCCATAGACGATGAAATATTAATTATACTATCAAAATACTCTAAAAAATACAATGGGTTCCTGCAAAATCCTCAAAACTAGAAAGAACAAAGATTTTACCATACCATAATGGTGAAAAAGATAGAGACCCACGTGGTTTTTACTTGATTACAGAGATAAGATAAAATCAAATCTAAACATTAGTATTGTAGATGGATAGATGATGGAAAAACGATCAAAACAATTAGTCATTTGTCCAAAACAGCCACTTGAATCAATATATGATCGAAAAACCAAAGCTATAGATTCGTATTCGTGCAACGGTGCTATAGGACAGCGCTGCGACACTGTCACATAAAAAAGTGGATTTTGCACTCGTATTAATTGGAGTTTCATAATTTTTGGGTCTTCAAGCCTAAATACTTAGTTAGAGCTTCAAATTGGTCAATTTTAGCTCCATTTTCTTTGCAATGCTTGATTTTACCTCTTTAATGCTCGATACCTATAAAATAATTAAATAAACACATAAACATAGAGACAACTTCTAATTAAGTGGAGCTAGATAGTACATTTATAGTTGCTATTAGTGAGTGCAAGGGTAAAATGGACATTATGATAAAAGAGTAGGGGCAAAGAGGGAAGTGAAAAATTCTCCCCTCTTATCTATACTAGTAAACAACACGTGCGATGCACTTGAAAATCATACATGAACAAAATTACAGTTTTAATTTAACTTTATAAAATTGAAACCGTTGTTATAATATTTTCATATTTATATCCTTTTTATATTCACATCATAATGAGTGAAAAATGAATTTATTCCATAAAGAGAAAATGTTTTCATATTTTGAATGTATCTTTGAATTTGATTTGTTTGCACAATTCAAATTCCATTTCTTAACATCTTGAAAAAACAATGTTAACATATAGCATTATGTAATATCAGTTATGGAAGATTGAAAAATTACATTAAGGCCCTAATAACATAGAATATTAGCTAATATCAGTTATGGATCAAAACTTTTTTTTTTTCACATAAGGAGATGAAAAGAGTGTAACTTCTATTTTGTTGAATGAAAAAATGATCACAAACATTAAATCTATGTGAATGATAAAATTGCCACTAAAACAACATTAAAAAAAATTATAATGAAAGGGTAAAACATCGACCAAAATCATATTTCTTTTGAAATTATGAAATTATAAAAGTGAAATGATAATTTTTTTTAATGATTTTATAGGTAAAAAATGAAAGAAAACACTTTAATATTTCTTGTTTTACACATTTTATTACCTTTATTTATACTTAATAAATTTCAACGATATTTACATTTTTTTAACAAAATTAAAGCATAAGTCACCCAACCATTTAATTAATAAAATAATTTTAATAAAAAAATTAAATGAAGAAAAAAACATGAGCAAGATTCTCATGGTTACGTTAAAAAAAGATTCTCAATATTACATGATTTACATATGTACATGTCAACCACAACGTTGATGTGGTTCAAGTTTTCTCAACTTATGTTGTGTACTAAAAAGAAACCTATAGACGAAAGAATGAACACAAGCATACTTCTATATATAAAAAAAATAGAAAAAAAAGAAGAAAATAGAAAAACATGATTTGATTTCTTCTTCATCCTTAGCATTTTGTTGTGACTTATGAATATGAATGAAAAAAAAAAGAGATATTTATAACAAGATTTGGAAAGGAGCAATTTAAAAGGTTGAAAGAGATAGAGAATGTGAATAGTTGAGAGATAGAAGATTAAGGGAGAGAGGAGAATATGAATGAATTTGGATAAATTTAAATGACATAATTAATTGGAGTCAAATTTTTTTAAAAAAACAAAAGTTATAATAAGGAGATGAAAAGTTAAAAAAATCACTTCCACTATCACAACTATCATTAAAAGTTATAATGAAAATGATACAAATATTAAATCTATATAAATGACAAAATTGTCACTAAAGCAAAACTAAAAAGTGATATAATGAAAGGGTGAAATGGAGCTAAAAAATTTCTCCATTTCCATCCTTTTATAAATACTATAGATGGATTTAATATAGCTAGTAGAGATAGGGATATAGACATATCTTCATTACCTTTCCACCTGACACGTTTATTTTTGTTTTATTATTATTATTTTTAGACAAATATTCATTTTACACTCTAAAACTTTAATCTAATAATTGTATTGAACCGTCAGTCAAAATTAACTAATTTGTGAAAGTTATTGGATTTAGGGTCCGCTTGGATTGAATTAAGAAAAAAAATATTTTTTAAATTTGTTCGATCTCCTCTTGACCTGAAATAACGGAAAATAATTCCATTTAATTCCCTTTCAGCATAAAAACCTCAAAACTTTACTTCAAATTTCTCAAAAACATTAAAAACATAAAAAACAACCTAAAACCATTATTTGGCATGGTTGACGCGTAGAGGTGGGCGGCAGGGCCTTGGCCACGCGCGGGTGCCCGCATACTAACCACTTAAGAGGTTTTTCGTGCGCCTCACACATATGCCACCCTTCTTGTGTGTGCCTCACACGTTTGGCCTAACCTTCTCACATGCGCTCAACGCGACTCGTTCGACCATCACGTGTGGCTTATATCTTTCATGGCATGCCTTGCGTCCAAAGAGCCCAAAACACCTCAAAACCCTCCTTGAGTCCAAAACACACGTCCAACATGCCATACTAATCTCTTAAGCTCTACCATTAACCCTCATTGCCCAACAATTAATTTTCGGCCAGAACCTTACCTCCACTTCAAAGCATAAAAACTAAAAATCCAAAACTCAAATGAAAATAGTTCCTTCTACAAAGTTGCTGGAAATTAACTTAATTTTCACACCTCAAAATGTCAGCTTCAGATTCCAAAGGATGACTTCTCCAGCTGTCTGGAAGCACATTTGGTCCAGAATCACTTGAAGACTAGTCTTTCCATCTTCTTTCAACTCAAACTCACTCTTCCTTCACTCAAATTAAGCTAAAGCCTAAGCTGACAAAATAGACTCAAAATGTGATTTTTTGAGAGCAATTACGCTCAAAACGCATGAGTGGTTTGAGAGGAATAATGCCCGTCTAAAATAACATATTTATACTGAAGTCTGCATGAATCTTTATTGACACCTCCTACAGCCAAAAATTAACCTACGCATGGACAAGACACCTGGAATCCCCTCCACTAACTCCACCCCTTCAACTTCTTGCCTAACTTAATTTTCTCCAAAACGTCAAGACCAAACGCCAAGTAACCTCTCTTGGCCTTGTCACAAACCTCTAAACACATGCCTCTACATCAAATCTTCTCGTCAACTAACCTCTAACCAAGCTTTCTTGCCTACACAAAATACCTAAATAGCCTCTCAAACAACTCTTCTTGCCTAGCCCTCAACCAAAATGCCAAACTTTATAGTTTTTTCCTACTCTTCTCGGTCACACACCAAACGCCAAAGAGGTTATCTTCTATTCCTTTCCCGCTTAGCAAGCATCCTACACGTCCACACTAACCTCTTTAGAGGTTTTCTTCTCCTCTTGACCACCCAACAAAACCTCTAAATGCCTAATCCATAACCAAAACGCTAAACTTTCATACTTAGACAAACTTTCTCTTCTTTTTCAAACTCACCTCTTTAACTTTTTAAACCTTAACAACTTAGCCTTCCCTTTTTCCACTTACCATGACCCACAAAACTAACATTTCCTTGTATTAACATCAAATAAAACCAAACCCCTTTCAAGCTCTTAAAAAGATCTAAGGTCCTTAGGGTATGGGGTACATAGATATCCACACATTGTGGATACACCTAGGTGAAATGCAACACATCGTTTCCTGTTTAAAAAAAAAAAGAGATTTGGTAGACGATCTTGAACGAAATAACATTTTGAAGAAAAAAAAAATACAAAATTTATAATTGATTGAAAACAAATATCATGATTTCAAAAAATATAACAGAAAAACTAAAGAAGAAAGAAAATGAGAAGGAAAAGAAAAGTTGCAAAAAAGAGAAGAAAGAAGATAGAAAAGAAGAGCAAACCTGAAATATTTTAAACAAATGACAGGCTTCATGAGTTTTTTTATTTTGTTACACGGGCCGTAAATATTTGGGTGTTTTGTTATATTGATGAGAATTAACCTTTTTATTTTAAAGAAAAAAAGAAAAAGAAAAGAAAAGATATGAACTATAAAAAGAATATTTTATTTTCTCTTTTTCCGTTACATTTTTGTCTATTTCAAATTTATGCGCAGGTTTTATTTCACTAGAACTATGTTTAATTGATTGCAAATTTCTTAGAAAAGGAATACAAAACATGAAAAGATTTAGACTATAGAAAGAATCTTTTATTTGATTTTTTTCCATTACATTTTTTTCCATTTCAAATTTATATGCATGTTCTATTTCACTAGAACTACTGTAGGCTTAATTGATTGATATGTTCTTAGAAAAAAGAAAGAAAAACACAAAACATGAAAGGATAGACTATAAAAGAATCTTTTATTTTCTGTTTTCCATTATTACACATTTTTGTCCCACGTTTTATGTCACACTAAAATTACTATATGTATTGTTTTAATTTCAATCATCCATGTATATATGTTCTTTATCACTTTTCTTTATTTCAATATTTTGTAGTTTTATTTCAATATTTTGTAATAATGATCAAGAGAGATGTATTTAAAACAATGTTATTTATATATCAATTCCCCCTAACGAAGGTAAAGTTTTATTAAATACCCTTTCCCTTCTTTCTCTCCAAAAATCATATTTAAAAATTAATGTTTAACCCATGGATGTTCTATGATTTTAATTAAACTTAATTTAGTAATAATTTATTGTTTGCAAGGCTTTGTCCAAGAAGGTGTGAGTATCATTTGAAAAATTAATTACCCTAAATGTAGTTTATTATTGATTGAGAATTTTTCATAGAGAAAATCAAAGAAAATGAAAAAATTAAAGAGAAATTTTCACCAATCGGGAAGAAACTCTCGCAAATAGAAAAAATGACAAATTATTTGTTAGAATATTTGTGGGTCCATATTCAAAAGTCAAGATGAATATTTTATTTATTTAGCTCGTTTAAGAAAAGTTTGTGAAGAATATTATGATGGAAAAAATATTGTAGAAAAAGATTTTATTTGGTTCTTTTTTAAAAGATTATTTCCTTAAGGAAAGATTGTGAATAATTTTCTATGGGAAAAATATTTTATTTGGTTTCTCTTGAAAAATATTACTTTCTTTTTCTGAAGTTTTTTTGTTGAGTTTTTAAGGCGCTTGCTTGGGCATTATTCTGTCTGTTTCATTCCGAAAAAATAAATGGAGAGAAACGTTTGACTGCACAAGTGGAAGAAGACAGTTTTGTGAAGAACAACTTCATGATTAAACAGTTAGTTATTCATAAGAATCTGAAGTGTGTTAGTCTGTAAGATTGAGAGAAACGTTGTTGCTGTAGAAGAAGACAGTCTCGTGAAGAATGACTTCATGTTTAAATGGTTGGTTGTTCATAAGAACCAGAAGTGTGTAAGTTCTCTCTCAATGCGGTGATTTGTTGCTACTGTTTAGCTTGAGTTTACAACATCCAAAGTTCAAGCGTCTTTAGTATGATGATTTAAAAGAACTTTTGTTTACGTCGTAATGAATGATGTGATTTAGGGGGAGTTCCTCTAGTACATTACCTTAGTCAGCTGATTGATGAGAAACTTGATTAAGGGGGAGATTTTGGTAAGCCAAATCTATCTTTGAATAAGTTTAGTGATAGAGTTACTTTCTGTAATGATGTATCACTAATAGTACTGAGTAAAAATTAGTAGTATTAAACTTTGTACTAGAAATCATAATAAGTTGATTATGATTTATATATAAAAGAAATAACATCTCTGATCTCGGGTCAAGGACCTCCAGATGTAGATGTTGTGTCATCGAACTGGGTTAACAATGTTTGGTGTTTCTTCTTCCTCTACTTATCTGCATTGTTAGTTGTTCTTACTGTTGGTTATCTGTGGATTCATCCTTATTTACTGTTGTTGTCACTTTTACCGTTTTATCATTATTTACATAAATACAATAAAAAATATTAATAGGCACTGATACTCTTTTATCAACATCTATTAATGATACACTTGCATTATGACTTTCTTCACTGATAGTATCAATGAAAAACTTCTAATTAGTTTTTATTATTGATAGACTTGTATCAGTCTCTATTAATGATAAACTTCTATGAGCTTCTATTAACCATAGACTTCTATAAGTTTCTATTAAGGGTCTTTAACTAAGATAGCCTAAAATGGTATATCATATTACAAGATTAATCCAAATTTTTAAATTTTCCAGCAATGTCCTAAATTGCCTAATATTTTACACAAATATAATGCCTAAATGACCAATGTAACCCATCTTTATTATTAATAATAAATTAAAAAATAGAAAAAGAAAAAAGGAAAGTGGACTATGATTAATTTTTGTATTTATTAGATATCTTATGTAAATATGGTAAGTGATTAATTTTGTTATGGTAATATTATAACAAGGATTTTTCCTTAATTATTTTTATTTTGGTCATTTTGTTCAAAAAAATATTTCCTCTCGATCTCTCTCTCACTTTCCAATCTCTCTCTTCGTCCATTCTTTTTTGTTTTTCATTGTTTTTCATATATTCTATCCAATTATAGTATATATTGAATAATACGGTGTATATTTTATGAACGAAAAGTTATTATATCAATTTGTCTATAGAAGGTGGACCGACAAGGAGAGAAATCAGGGACGTGGGTTACGGTTTAGAAAATTAAAAAAATAAAGTAAAAGTTTAATTATTCGAATACATTGAATATTAATTCTTCACAAAAGACGCCGAATAATAGAAGATTAGGGGAAGTATAAGCGGTGAAGAAGAAGAACATCGGCGGCTAACTAGTACAATGATATTTTGAGAAAAAAATTGACAAAAATTTAAGGTTAGTAAGAATCTATATTTCGTATTCGAAATACATTAGGGGTATATATGTTGAGTATATTGAAAATAACACCATTTATGTATTATTGAATATATGAAGTAGTATATATGTAACAAATAATAGAAAATATATGTATTATGCAGTAGTATATATGTAAGAATTTTAAAAAAATACTGATCGGATATATAATATGTATATACAGTGGTATATAAATGCAATAACAAAAAATCACAAAACATGATAAAAAAATCTATGGATGTATTATTGAATATATGTAGTAGTATATATGTAATAAATCACAAAACATGAATGAATTATTCAGTAGTATATATGTAAAAAATAATAAATAAAAAACTGAATGAATATATAATCTGTGTATATATTGGTATATATATGCAATAAGAAAAAATAACAGAACATGAAAAAAAAATATGTGTATGTATTATTGAATATATGCAGTAGTATATATATAATAAATCACAAAATATAAATTTATTATTCAGTGACATACCATAGTATATACGAATAACGAAACATTTAATAAAAATTTTATATCGAGCATGACAGAAAGATGAACTGAATAATAAAAAAATAAACAAAATAGAAGGAACATGACTGAAATATATGCCACGGAATAGAAGAATAACAAATTTTTAAGGAAAAAAAATATATGTTACGAAACAAAAAGTGCAAGAATATAAGAAACGAAAAATGAAAGAAGAAAACAAAGACTAATTACATATTGTGTAGCAAATCGAAACAGAAGAAGAAAACAATTTTTTAAAATACAAATCAAAGAAGAAAGTCGACGCCGGAATTGATAATTGTGAGAAAAAAGATTTTAGTTTGGACGTGAAATTGAAAATAATTATTTTGTAGTATAATTAAAAATATTATTACCAAATAAGATAATAATTTATACCATATTTAATTTATTGGAAAGGTAATAAATATTTCATTAATAAATACAAATATATATGTATAAATAATTAAGGAAGTTAACATTACCTAAAAAATAAATATAATATAAATAAGAAAATAATTTACCTTTAATTTCGAAAAATATATATAATTAATAATTATGATAAGACTATAATTATCCTAAAAATATAGGAAAATCTAATCAAGAAAATAAATCATAATTTAGGACATTTGTGAAATTTCCTAGTAAACGTAGGTCTTTTGTCTAAATCTTTCTTCTATTAATAATAGAGTTTTTATTAATTTATACCATTGATAGATACTGATAGACTTCTATCAGCATCTACCAGTAATAGATTTGTATTAATTTTTATCATTGTAGATGTTATGATAGACTTTTATCAATTTCTAGCTAATTATATTATTTTCTTGTAAGTCCACATATAATAGAAAATTTAGAGTTGTAATATGAATACTTAATTTTGATCATATTCCAATGTAGAACATTGTTCTCTTAAATAGCATGCCCTCTTCTTTAAGGATGAATTTCTCTTGTTTGGCTATGTATTTGGCCTAATTATCTTTCTTGTTGTAGCAAAAAGATTTAACCTTTGTGTATGATTTTAATAGGAAAATTATCATAAGTGACAAAACTCTTAAAAATATTTATAAAATATAATAAAAGTTCAATTTTTTTTTAATGATAGATACTCTTTTAATATATTGTTACATAGCTAGATATAAAATTTTATTATATTTTATAAATATTTGATTCATTTAATTTTCCAATGTTGGAAAATGCTCCATTTTAAAACTTTATTTAGAAGTTATTAAGTTTGCCCAATGAGATGTTAGGATATATGGTTTTAAAAATAAATTTAATAATAATTCTTTATTGATAAGAATTTCATATATAAGAAAAAAAAAAAAAACAGAGAAATGACCAATTTTGAAGTATATGTTCATTTGGTCCTTACAATCAAATTTTTTAAAAAAATCATTTTTAGTTTTCATGATTATAAAAATAAATCAATTTGGTCTCTAAATGTTCACAGTATATTTTAAAAAGGAGACAAATGTCAAGAGATTAAAGCTCTCTACACTCATATTAATAATGATCAAAGTGATTATAAAGAACTAGAGAGAAGCCCCAAAAAGTTATTAAGAAAGAAGAGCAGTGAAGTTGAGCGCTAAAGAACTAGGAGAATAGTCTTTGAATAGGTGATGACGACTACACCAAGTAACTTTTTAGTGTCTGAATTTTAAAAAATAGGTTTAGAGCAAATAACTTTATATTTTATTTTTAAAATGTTAAATTACACGAAATGTATCCAAACTTTGTAGTTTGTGTCAAAAATACTCCTAAACTTTTAAAAGTTTAACAAATGTCTTCAAACTTTAGAAAGTGGTTCAAGAACACCCTTATGGTGAGAAAATATGGTGACCTACCACACCAAGAAAACACACATTCACCAAATGTATAGTGTATCAACTAATCACATCAGTACAGGATCTAGTAAATTGAAAACCATTTTTTTTCATAATTGTCGCATCTTATATTGTTAGTTAGCGAACATGCTTTCTCAGTCTACATACAAGTCATGTATTTTAAAAAAAACATGGTAAAAACAAAGATTTGAAGTAAATGAACATAAAATTATTATTTATCACACTTCAGATCGTAAGCCATCCCAACCTTGATCGTCCAACCTGAAATTTCAAATGAATTAACTACTATGTGTATATACCTATAGATATAGGTATCCATACATAACACTCAATCTATAGTAAGTCCTCCCTCCATCCTTAAGCATTAACCTTTTGGTCGCCAAACATCTAATTACATATTCTCTCTTTCATCTATTTATTACCATATTCTCTACTATATTGTTAAACAAAAATTAATAGCATCTTCGTTGTTTTCCTTAAATTTCAAAATTATTTCACTCATCCCATAAGTCATTTTATTTCTCTTCCCTCCATTCATTCATCCTTCTACCTGAACCTTATCTTCATTATCGTACCATCTTTGATATTTTTCTCAAATTCCAATATTATTTCTCTGATCCCATAAATTCTCTTTCATCTCTTCAGTCGTCTTCAACTTAAATTTCTTTTTAAAAATTGTATCAGAGGATAATTTTTTTAAAAAAAGTAACTTATAACACCTTCTTCTTCTTCTTGCATATTAAATAGGAGAATTTTTAAAAGAAGTAGATTTTATAAAATATTTACAACCTATAACAAATGATTCTATCACTGATAGTCATTGCTATAACGATAGAAGATTATCAGTGATAGAATCCAAAATTTTGTATAGCTTGTAAATATTTTAGTTTATTTTGCTATTTATAAAAATGTCCCTATTAAATATATGAAAAATATGACAAATAATTATATATATTAGACGACTATTACAGGATTATCAAAATGCTATTAGAGGATTATCTGCTTTTAAATTTATCATTTTTACAATTTAGAAAATATAGTAATATGGATTCTATTATCATAATTTTTTTTACAATTTCTGCAAACGTCCTTTTGTTTTTAGTACTACGGGAGTACCAATATATTCTATTTGTATACACAAATTTGCTTTCATAAAATTTGGTGTGCCTTAATATAATTAGTACCGAAAGTTTTACCGAAAACACCTTTTCAACCTCACAAAATGAAACTCTTTTTATTTTTTTGAAAGATTACTTCTTCTCCTATCTATTCTCTCTCCAATTTCTTCCTTTGCCAAATCAAGGAGTCTCTCTTCTCTTATTTACCATCTTTCTTTTTCCCTTTAAACTGATTAGCAATCCACCAAACATGTCTGATAATTCTTGTTTACCTCCTAATCTTCTCACTCTCGAGGTTTAATCTTGACAAATAAAGGAGTTCCTGTTCATGATGGAAAGCCCCAAAACATATTACCTATTTATCAAAGAAGTAGAAACGACCCAAGAACATTTTCTCAAATTAAACATCAACCCTTCGTTTTCTCCCCCTAATTATATGAAGGATCCAATTTATCACATGTTAATACAATTGGAAGTACAATCATTCACATAATTTTTTTTTAAAAAAATATAGAAAGTAATAATCCCAAGAAACCCCACCACCAAAAATTAATAATATAATAAAACAAAACCAAAAAGAAAAAAGAGTATCATTTGCAAGTTTCATGATTTTTCAGCATATAACAGACATGAAAAGATAAGAATTTCAACCTCCGACTCACTGGTCCCAACACATATCTTTTTCTTAAAATAAATAGCTTAAATTTTAAAAAAATATTTGTGAACTTTGCATTAAAATAAATATCCCTAAAACTTCTAAACTAAGTAAAAAATAATACTAAACCGTTAGTGAGCGTTTGGGGAAAGGATTAGGTTATGGAAGTTTAGGGTTATGATAAATCTGGTGTTATAATAAAACTAGTGTTATGATAAGTGGTGTTTGGAGGAAGGGTTTATGAAGACAGTATTATGATAAGATGTGTTTGGGAGAATGATTATGTGGGTAGGGTTATGATGTTTTTATGATAAGATGTGTTTGGGGGAAGGATTCTGTGAGTGGTGTTGTGAAAGTTTTTTTTTTTTTTTTTTTTTTTTTAAAATTCATATTCTAAATTCAATATTTTATTTTATTTTCAACATTTAGCTTAGAATTTTAAAAAAACATAAACTTGGGAAAAATATAATTAATTTTAATAAATACATTCACAATCAAACTTATTAAACAATCAAACTCTCATATCAATTAAAATTTTTAATTTATTTCAAACCTAACTTTAATGGCTCCAAACTTATTTATGTATTTAATTTTTTGTAGGCAAAGTTTATTTAGTCAAGTAAATGGACAAAATAATTTGTATATATTTAATTAATTTAAAAGATAAATAAAATGTGGAGTGTTCATCAAACTGCAAATTGAGTTTAGATTTCTCTCACTCACAAATGGCAATTAATCTTTCTATTTCTCACCATTCTTTCAAATTAAAGATCAATAACAAACATAATTATTAATTATAAGTTATAAAAAAGGTTTTTTACTCCTATATATTCTATGAATTCTATATATCATATCTACCCTATATACCCATAAAGAAAATTAGTTATATATTCATCCATTATACTAAAAATACAAAAAAAAAATTCAACAAATCACGAATCTTCAAATTTTCATAATGTCAACAAAATCTCATCCCAAAACAGAGCTCCAAACACACAGCATGTACCATCTCTCACTCTCTGTTTTCTAAAAAATGAATTCTAATTTACAAACAAATTTGCCAAGAAATTTCCATTTAACCCCAAATTGTTGAGCGGAACAGAGAGGGATGAGAGAAGATAAAAGGTAGATTAAACAAAAATTTACTCAGAGGGGAAAGGGAAAGAAGAAAACGCAGAGAAGAAAGGGAAAGAAGAAAACGCAGAGGGGAAAGCGAAAGAGGAAAACAGAGAGGGGAAAGGGAAAGAAGAAAACAGAGAGAAGAAAGGGAAAGAAGAAAATGCAGAGAAGAAAGGGAAAGAAGAAAATAGAGAGAAGAAAGGGAAAGAAGAAAATGCAGAGGGGAAGGGGAAAGAGGAAGAAGATGTGCAAGGATTGAGGGAAAATGGGGGAACTAATACATGGATTACGACAGAGTGACGGGAAGAGGGCAGAGAGGGGATAAGTGTGAAAAGGATTTAGGGGTACTATGGAAACCCTAGTTTTAGGGTTTCCATAAATTGGGCCCCAAACAAGGGACCCTAACCCAACAGTGATAAACTGGGGCCCAAACGTCCCCTTGGTGTTTTGGATAAAAAAATATCTCAAAATTCTAAAAGTTTCACAAAGAAGTTAAAAAATATTCTTACGGTCTCTCTCTATTTCTAAACATTTTCTCTC
Source organism: Cucumis hystrix (assembly GCA_025688845.1). Lineage (NCBI taxonomy): Eukaryota > Viridiplantae > Streptophyta > Magnoliopsida > Cucurbitales > Cucurbitaceae > Cucumis > Cucumis hystrix. The sequence continues at coordinate 11,527,244 of CM046892.1, read as the reverse complement.
ATTCCCATTTTTTTAACAAGATTTTAGAGGAAGAATGATCAAGGGGTGCCCTCAAACATCTCGACTAGGTTGACACCTCGTTAGCACCCTCATCATGTCCCGAACCAAGAGTATATGAATTCAATCAAAATATAAGAGATATAAATTGTTTGGTAGTATGGAGTTCCATCTAAAACCAATTGCTTTGAGATGGAACCTCATACTACCAAATATGGTATTAGAGCCCATTAAGTGCAAACAGGTATGCAGTCTAAGATAGGTGAACCCAAAGAGGCACCATCTTGAGGGGACATGTTGGAGGTGTTAATTAGAGTCCCCTCGGTTGAGTCTCACATTGAAAAAACCAAGAAGGCTCACACTTCATATGAGATAGATAAGCTACTCCTCTCATTGTCAATTGGTTTTAAGATGGAACCCCATACTATCTAACACAAATATGAGATCATACAAGCATGCAGTAGAGGGAGGGGTTTAGAAAAAAAAAAAGAAAAAAGAAAAAGCTCCCATTTTTGTTAACTATTTGACACTTGTTTATCTAAAATAAATAAATAAAACACCAAACAATTTTAAGACTTAAATATTTTAGCAAAATTGTACGTTTAATATTTTTTGTAAAATTTTGTGAGGCTTTATGTTTTAATATAATTTTTTTTTATTTCAGTTGGTTAGAAAATTGTTCTAAGGTCATAATTGAAAAGTTAACAGAAATATGAGAGTACCAATATGAAAAACATGAGGATATCTATATAATTTGTTATAAAATTGGTTCTTTTGAAACTTAAGAAAATTCAAACAAATTGACAACCATATTAAACGTATGAACATTTTAAACTTTTTATTTAAATTTTAAAGTTATTTTTGTCACGAGAAATTAACGGTTTTTGTTCAAATACTAATGGTAGAGGTATTTTTCAGCTTTGACTAAGTTAGAAGTATTTTAAAAACAAGGGAGAGAGTTAGTATAGTCGTAGATTATTATAGTTGGGTTATAATAGTTGTTGAGATGTTCAGAATCCTACCTTGGAAAACCAAGGGGATTTATACTCTTTATAAGGATATATGTGCTACTCCTCTTATTGTCAATTGGTTTTAAGATGGAATCCCATACTACCAAATAATAGCTTATTTTTTGGTAGATAATTTTAGTATGGCTTATAATAGTATGTGTTACAATACTATTAGGTTGGATTCACTATAAAAAATCGAAGATATCCCGACTTTGCATCAGGCGTCGGAATAAAGGACGTCGTAAGAAGATGCTTTTCATGACACAGGAAAGAAAGTGGCTATAATGGTAAGATATGTTGATGTCAAGATAGCATTAACCTTCTACGACGTCATGCATGAAGATGTCGCAGAAACGTTTGATTTAAAAAATAATACAAATTTTTCGCAACGCCATGCATGTACACGTTGTCGTTGCCCCAACAACGGCTGACATGGAAGAGCATGAAGTTGAAGAAAGTGGAAAATATTATTAAAATTCATATCAATGGCGAGGTGTACATCCATGGCGTCGACATTTGGTCCATCTACAACGACGTCGCATTGACCACATCGACAAAGGTTGAACCTTTAAATAATTATGACAACCTATTGGTGATGCCAAAAAATAGCACGTCCTGATAGGTCAACCTTTTGCCGACGTAGGAATTGACAACGTTGCAAGAAATTGTGATGTTTGACTAATTTTAAAAACGTTTTCCCAACACCATAAGTGACTATGTCAGCATTACACAGAGATTGAATGACGCACTCACTTATAGAGTCGCAATTAGGGCGTTCTTACGATGTTTTTGGGCTGCATCAGGAGAACCTCTGTTATTATAGTGTTTTGTATTTACAGAACAAAGAACACAAGAAGAAAGAAAAGAGAAAAGAGGAAGACAAATGAGAGAGAGTTTGAGCCGTCTACCGTCGACCATCACCATTGTCCGTCGAGTCCTTACCTGCTGTCGTTCGTCATCCATCACCCACTGTCCTTCTGTCATCGTCCACTTAGTTCTTCGTCTCTACCGGTAAAAACGTTGTATTTTTTTTCTTTTCTAAATAAATATATATTAATGTATTGTATATTATAGATTAGGTTGTATGTATATTGTATATTATGCATAATTTGTAGATTGTATATTGTATATTGTAAGTGTATTGTATGTATAGATTGTATATTATATGCGTAGATTGTATATTGTATTTATGCTTATTATTAAATTTGTTGCATGAATAAGTAAATGTTATTAGAACTTAAATTAAAATGTATGTATAGATTGTAAATTGAAATTGTTAGAGTTTTTGAATTAAAATGTATATTGAATTGTTTAAGAATCAAATTATATGTATGAATGGAATTTTTAATATTGCAATATGTTAGGGTTTAAATTATTGAAATTGTGATTGTGATTGTTATAGAGAGATTTAACTATATTGAAATGGTTGAATTGATGAAATTGATGAATTTGAAAATTTCTAAATTGTTGAAATAGTTTAAATACTTAAATTTTTTTATTCATTTGTTGTGGCTATCCTGCCGTTATGGTAGCCTATAGTTTATTATTTGTGAACATGATTTGTTTGTTAGAAGTAAGGTAGCCTTTATTTAGTTAGAATTATGATAACCTTAGTTTATGATAATTTGTTCGTACTGTTAGGTAGCTTCTAACACATGTTAGTTGGAAGAGTTAGATATATTTTTTTAGTTTAAACTTAAATATCGTGAAAGTTGGGATATTGGATACTTGTGAAGTGTGGCTTATTCATGGAGTAAATTTAGCATTTGAGAGAAGGCATATAAGACTAATTACATGTGTTTATGTTATAGTTCTTTAACGATAGACAAGGGTTGGATGAAACTTAGAATTTTACATGATAGATGATGATTTCCGACGTACAACACAAAATAGTGGAGTCATGGTAGTAGGTCAAAACAGTACTAGTCGAAGCGTCGACAACAACTTTTACGATGAATTAGATAAAGTCTTTTTGTTCAATATATAATGGGACGTTGTGTTTGACTATTCAAGTGTAGATAGTTTGACACGGACAAGAACAAAAACTATAGGACACACGTGGAATTAGGATACAAATCAATCAACACGATCCGTTTTTTGTTTCCTGAGGAACCAGTCATTCTCGTGATCTAGGCACATCAAGTCTTTTACATTCACGACCTAAAAAATGGTGCCAATTGGAAGGTTGTTCAAGTGGTCCAAAATAAACGTATATAGGACATGCCTGTAGTTGATGATGTTGAGGATCAACAACTAAATGTACTCAAAATTGTTGTCGGACATCATGTGGATGATCACATTGAGGATGACACCCTGTGTAGACTCGACGTTGATCCTACAGTGGTGGAAAGACAGATTATGCGTCATGTTGTTGACGACTTCATAAACGATGATGATGAAAAATTATTCGTTCAATGCGGATCAAGCGATGACTAATAATAATGACGAATCACGTATTCACATATATTTCGTTTTTTATATATTCAGTTTCAAGTACTCTCATATGCTTAATTAATTATGGTTTATATGTCCTCAAGTACTACTATGTCTAATTTTTCGATCGGTTTCCATGAGAATGATTCTCTTTTTTATTTTAACGTCGAGGAGTTAATAACGTAGGAGGCACGTCATGGTGCATGACACGTCAGGTTAGTCACTGGTTACATAAACAATTAATTGCATAAGCTTGGAGTTTTGTTTTTGAAATTATTCTGTTTTCGTAGATAGCTCTCAACCTACTCCTCGCACTCCTAGAAGACGGGAGAACTCAAGGAACATGGAGTTGGAATGATATGTTGCAAAAAATGGAAAGATCTCCATATCTATTGCTCCTGGACAGGATAAGTCAATCTTGCCACACGTCGTTCGCTTTTGCTATACTATAGACGTCGTAACGTGGGATACTTTTCCAGTTCGCTTTTTTTAGTGGACTAACATTACATCAGAGTACATCGAGCTCGTGAAGGGCACTTAATGAGTAAGTTTTTAAATCACCCGTACATATATTACCTACGTATTTATAGAATCCTAATTTGTGTGTACTTTTCTTTTGTAGCAATCATTCGTGCTAGAATTCACAGATCTAGCATTTACTCAGTTTGTTAAGCATCAAATGCTCACCACCTGAAAGGAGTTTAAGGGGCAGAACTACTGCCATTTTAAGAAGTTCAGTGATCTTAAACTGGCACATGCCAACCCACCCTCTAAATTGAAGAATTGTGTGCAAGATTGACACTTCTTATGCGAACACTACCTTACTTGACAATTTCAAGTGATTTAAAACTTTTAATGTTCTCAAATGGTAGTTCATTATTTTTTGCATGTAACATTTTGATTGTTTGCATGTAGGAGCAATCAACAATGAACATGACTGCTAGAGCGAAGCAGCCTACAACCATAGTAGCAGCTCCAAGTAGTTTCTACAATGACAGCACGAGCTGGTTGAACAACAGGGTCATCCAGTCGACTATGTGGAGTTGTTTAAGGAAACACACCCTGGGGGTGGCCTGTAACACCCCAAAATTTTGAGGTAATCCTCTCAATCTACTCCTTAAATTTTATTAAGATTTAAGAAATTGTGGGGGGTGTTAATTCAATTAAGATTGGTGAAGGGGAGTTTTTAAATAATAATTGGTGAAGGGGAGTTTTTAAATAATAATTAGTGAAGGATAGTTTTTAAATAATAATTTTAATATAATAATAGTTATATTATTATTATTATTATTAAAAAAAAAAAAAATTCTCTCTCTCCCCCTTCTTCCTCCCCGCGTGTCCAGCCCGCCCCCCCTCCATTTTTCTTTTCTTCTTCTTCTTCTCCTTCTCCTTACCCTAGCCGCCGACCGCCACCCACTCTCCAACCTCACGTCGTCCGTCCCAGCCGTCGCCTTCTACCGTCCGCACGCCGCCGTCTGTCCTAGTCCAAAAAGCTGCCGCACGGTCCGCTCGAATCTTCGCGACGCCGGCCTAAACGCCCCCCTCCTCGGATCTGTCCTCGCCCCGTTCGTCCGACGAAGCCCGAGCCGCATCTCCCTTCTCCGTTCACCTGAAGCCAAAGCCCAACCGTTCGTGTGCGCCGGGGTCCATCCGTGAAGGCCAGCCGCCGCTCGGATCTCCATCGTCCAGCCGTCGTTGCGCTATCTTCACGCACGATCTGAGCCGCGCACGCCTTCCTTAGCCGATCGCCGACCGACCCACACGTGGGGTTTCCGTGAACCGACAGCCGTGCGCCGTGGAGTGCCGCTGCCTCTGTTTTACGATAAATTGTCGAAGTGGTTTTGTTGGTAACAAATTTAATATGGGTTGGAATTTGTTTCAAAATTGTTCAAGCGATATGGTTGGAAGAATTGGCTAAGTTGTTAACTTAATTTTTGAAGGTGTTGAAAGTAACGCTCGATTTCCTTGGGTTCACAACGAACATTAGTTTTAATTGGAGCTTGTTTCGTGAATTTGGGTAAGTTGTGAAACATCACATTGGGTTGATTTTAAATGAATGATGCGTTGGAGAAAGATATTGAGTATTTATCTTAATGTTTAGGTTCGTCTTCACAGACCTTGCGCGGTTAAGGAGCTAACCTAACGCCAAGGTAAGGGGCTTTCTACTGGGCTCAATAAAAATAATTTGGATGTATTGGCTGCATAGATCGTACTGTTATACTGAGTAGGGATAACGACCATGATGTGTATGCTTGAATGTAGACTTGTGGTTGAAAGTATGTTATGATTGTCTGGTTATGTATATGTACAATTGTAAGGATGTGGGAATGACTGAACCTTGTAGATGTGGCTCATATAAGGTGTGGCTTGAACTGGTAGATGGTTGTGTAAACCGAATGTACGATATACAACTATGGTAGTGTTATTGTGAACGGAAGAGACATCATGGTAGTGCCATTGTAGACTGAGATGAATGTTAGGATTATTTTTGTTGTTGACTGATGTATCGACGTGTTTCTTGACTGACCTTAGGCTAAATTGGAATGAAATGGTTGTTCGAAGTTAAGTGAAGAGTTTACGTGACGAGGACGTTTAACTGGATTGTAAATTACTGTTAAGGGTATAGAAGGGACTGAGGGGTAAATTATTGGTTTCCTAGGTGGTAGTTACCTTGCGGGTGCCCTACGGGATTATCACCCTTTTGTGCATCCTTCGGAAGCACTAGACTGATATGTGTATCTTTCGGGAGCACTAGACTGTGACTGTGCAGGGTACCCCATAGAAAGTTAATAATTTATTTTCCCCTAACGGGACCAGTAGTGGGTCTCTTACTGAGTATATTAATACTCACCCTTTTCATGTTTAACTTTTCAGGCAAAGGTAATACGAGGGGCAGACCGACGATGGACAAGAAGGAATCGGGATTCGCCATAGGGGACTGTCTTCTAATTGCTTCCGCTGACGGTTTGAAAATATTTTGATTGAATTAAGTTTACAAATAGTTAAAAAAATTTTGTAAACAACATTTGAAATTTTGTATTTTGGAAATAGGGCCCGATTAAAATTTTCTTTCGTTTTTCTGACGGTTTCAACGGAAATTTCGCTATGTCTTTTGTCGACAAACTGTTTTGTGTTAAAGTAACGACTTAGATTTGATGAGAAAAGTTTGGGTCGTTACATGGCCAGTTCTTCGTCGGCACTTGCGAATGCTCATATAATTTACACGTTTTACTTAGTTAAAAAATATTTTATTGCATAATCAAATGCTAGAACTCCAGTCCCAACCCACTAAGAGGATTTTCAACCACTATCTGGAGACGAGATATGCGAGATAGTCTTAGGTAGACGACCGGGATACTCAAAAGGTCTTGCTTGGGGCCCAGGACCAAAGTCCCGACACCCTGCTGACAGTTCTTCGTCCATGCAAAGACTTCTTCAACTGGGAATTATAATCCTTGTTGTCGATTGCTCAAATAAGAAAGTTGGATATCATATAAGTCTCTTTTCCAGCTCTCCATGTAAGAAAGTTGTCTTCACATCTACCAAGTTGCTCTAGTTATAAGTTCTGATAGAAGTATCTCTGCCTACAGTTGAGAAGATCTCATTATAATGAGTTCCATATATCTTTTTGTGTGAACATAATCTAAAAGCAAAGAAAATGTGCTATCTTGCTCCGTTTAATTCGTGATTATCATCAGAGTTTGTGTTTATTTGACTATTTTGTAGGTTTCGAGAACCTAACGAGTAGAACATGGCATTATTGACAAAATGGAACCAAAACGAACCAAAGCAGAGCTTAATTACATCAACTGAGAAAGATAAATTATGATAATCTTTTTTTCCCCTAAAGACTCAACACAACGACGCTAGACCGGTGAAATAATAGGAGTCGATCAGGGAAAGTGAATCAAATTCTTTCTTCGTTATTGAAGCAATTTACCAAAGTTATAAAATAGCTTAACAAATGTCCTTGGCATTTATGGATCATCTCATGGCAAGGATCTCAACAACTACAACAATGCAAATTCAATAAAAAAAATCTTTACCTTCTTTAGGTAGAATAGGGAAAGTGAGAGAAGTGTGGGTATTCTCAAATTAAGTGTGACTTGAATTCTAGATGTAAAGAATGTGAAGGATTTACTCACTATCAAATATTAAACAAAAAACTATTTTCCACATCTTTAAAATTCTCTTTATTATGTTCATGAATGATAATTTTTATGTGATAGAAATTTTAGTAGTTCAAATGTAAACAAAACAAGCTTAATGTTAAGCTTCTTCTGCAGGTTGATCATGCTAGCAATTTAAAATCAACCCACTGACTTCATGAAATTAATAAATACCAGGTAACAAAATCAGCAAGTTTGAATAGGATGTCTGTCAAACAAAGAAGCATTAGTTAATCTTCCTAGAAACTCCAATAACTTGCGAGATTTAGATCATTTAACAAACCCATCAACAACTAATGAGTTAACACTTAAGAGCCTACCCACACTGTACTAACGATCTTAAGTGCGGTAAACAATATTCCATAGTTCTCTAGAGTCTAAATTCTTTCAATCAACAACATGGTAATGGAAATTCCATGTTGAAACTAATCGGGTAATCACGAAACTTACTAAAATCACCCAATTTCTTACTAACACTTATAAAGGTAAACTCAATAAAGTTTAGAATCTCACCCAAGTTGTGCCAAAATGCCCAAATACGACTTTTTGAAGGATTGGATAGTGGCTCAAATGCTTTGAAAACTCGAATCTAGCATCGAAAAGTAATGGGTAATGTTAAACTCAAGTCTAAACACAACGGGTATTCAAAAATATCGCCTAACAAAATAACCCCGAAACACAAAAATCTTGCTTTAGAAGTTGAATCTAAACGAAGAATGGAGAAAGACCACGATGAGCTTGATCTCCAGCGAGCTCCCACGCGCGGCAGTTGGGATTCACTAAGAGAAAGAGAGGGATTTCGGGTGTGTCGTCGACGAAAAGTTGCGAAGAAGAAGAGGAAGAAGAAGAAAAGGAAGAAGAGGAAGAGGAAGACGAGGAAAAGGAAGATGAAGAGGAAGAGGAAGAAGAAGAAGAGGAAGAAGGAAGACGAAGAAGAGGAAGAGGAGGAAGAGGAGGAAGAGGAAGAGGAAGAGGAGGAAGAGGAAGAGGAGAAAGGGTTTGGAGATATATGTTTTTAGAATTAGGGAAAAATCTGATTTTAATAAATTTTTTATCTAAAATGAATTTTATTTTAATAAATTAAATAAATTATTTTATGTATCTTTTATGACAACAAATAACAGTTGCAGAAAGTGAAATCCAAAAAATTTCGTCTTTTCCCGCTAAAAACGCGGATTTTTAGCTTTTCTGACTGTTTATTTTTTCCTCCCTTCAATTTTGGGACGTCCACAATTATCGTAATAGATACTTTTTGTTGTAGTGATCAGTTATGATGAGACTAGTTTATAAAAGTAAGGCTAGTAGAGACCAGTTTTTTTTTTCTTTTTTCTTTGAAGAGCTTTTACTTGGAAAAGCTAACACATATGACTAAGACTAATTAAGACTTATTTAAATTATGAGGACTAAAGTATCACTTAAAAGAGTATTTTCTTTTACTAGTAGATGCTAGGAGCATCTCAACTAAATTGACATATCTATAGCCATCCTTATCACACCTTAGTACATTTAAGAGTATAAAAAATATATAAATAAAGTTGTAAAAATATGTGGGGAAATAATATGTTAGCTATTTAATGACAATGATCCTAAGATATATAACAAACACTCAAATAAAGTTATATATTAAAGTGAGCACAATAATAGAGCCCTATTTTCCACATTTATTATACTAAAACAAGATTTTACTACCTTTATACTTTATATGTTATGAAAAATTAAATCAGATAACAATTTTTTTAAAAAAATTTTTAAAAATTAGGCAGTCCATAACACATCCTTTTTAAATATTTGGGTGATCTATATTTTTATCCGATTGAATAAATTTTGTTTTTTTTCAAATTTAGTGTTTATAGTTTAAAAGAGTGTTGATCCGTTTTTAACTAGTACTTATTAAAAAACATAGTGCTTATAGTTTAAAAGTTAGTTTTAATTTCCCATTTAAAAAAAAATAGTTTCAATCTTTAACACATTTCAATTAAAGGAAAATGTTATTAAAAATCACCAAGAATAAACTATTACATGGAAATGATATGATTATGAAGTGTAAGAAATAGAGAAAAAAAAATCAGCATCTACAATAAACGGTAAGTAGATATTTGTCGGAAGAAATTAGATATCTCAAAAGTGTCGTTCCCTCCTCCACTCTTTTAAATTATCTGGACATCATTGATCAATTCTTTTCACCTTCATTATTCCTCTAACAGTGTTATTTATTTACAGTAAACTAGGTGGGTGGCGTGTTCGTGGAATATTTGGCTGGAAAGCGATAATCGCACTTTTCAAATATATATAGAAAAAGAAAAAAAAAGAAATTGAGGAAGCTTTATGAGACAGAACAGTAACACAATTAAAGATTTTTTCCTATAAAAGGCTTTATTTCTTCCTTTATATAAATCACCTCCATAGATATCATTGAATATTTACCCTTATGACGAGAAGTAATACTATGTCTTTTTCTCTTCTCTTCAATCTTGTCTTTCTCAACCTTTTCTTTAGTACTCTGCTCGCCTCTACCTTGGATTCTGACGATAATGGGAGAAAGGTATAAAACAGTCAAAGTTGAACAACTATAAATTATAATATATACATATATTATGTTGAGGTTTCATCTACAAGTTTTTCTCTTCTTTTTTGGTTATTTTGAAAAACCATGCAGATTTATATTGTATACATGGGGAAAAAGCTAAAGGACGATCCTGATTCAGCTAATTTACATCACAGTTCATTGTATATATTCCTCTCTTTTACATCAAAGCTAAACATTCAATAAATTATATATATTATACATTTCTTTTTAAGCTCATTTTCATGTTTTTTTAAGGTCATCTTTTAAAATATACATATAGAAAACTATACTGATTTTTATCACACGAGTTACAATTTTATAATACAATATTTTTTTTTTATAAAAAAAGTACTAAAGTACTATAAATTGTTGAAGATCTTGTATGGTTTTTACTTCAGCCCTTTTGCTCCAGAATCTGTGATCTATACATACAGCAGAAGTTTCAATGGATTCGCAGTGAAACTAACTAAAGAAGAAGCTGACAAGATTGCTGGCACGTGCCCTGTTTGGTGAAAAAAAAAAACAAACTTAAGTTTGGGTAAAGGCAAATTTAATTATATGTCATCTAATACTCTTTCTCACTTGTGGGTTTGAAACACGTGAAAGGCTCAACAAGTGGAAATCAATATTTAGTCGAAGAGGAAATAACATGTGCAAAGATTTGAAAACATGACTTGAACCAACCGATTGTGATACTTTTTAAAACATTAATTAACCCAAAAGCTTAAGTTTTTAGGTTAATTGGTGATTTAAGATGATACTCACACTCTTCATAAGATAGATGAACTACTTTACTCATTGTCAATTAGTTTTGTTATGAAACCACATATTTTCAAACAAGGTATCAGAGTCCATAAAGTTCAAACTGGTGTGTTCAGTTCAATAATAACTTATGATATGATAAAAAATGGTGATCCCAGAAACTAAGGGAACATATTGAGAATCCCATGTTGGAAAAAAAAAGGAACTTTGACACTTTTAATAAGACTAGTCCAACACGTGCATAGCACGTAACTTTTTTAACTTGTTAAATGAACGTAAAAAATATGAAAATAAAAAAACTCACATATAACAAAATTCAACAAATTTAATTTTTCAAAGTACAAAAGATACAAAATTTAAAAACAAAAGGTATAAAAGATACATTACTATCGTTATCATTAAAATTATTAGATAATGAGTTTAGTGAAGAAAAAATGTTTGCATAAAAAGGTATTCCAAAATGAAAGTGGAAAATGGAGAGGATTAAAAGTGATTTTATGTTAACGTTTTAATGTTTAATGTATTCTATAAGATATAATGCACTGAAAAATAAACTTGCAAGCAAAACATGCTACTTTCATTTTAAAAATATATTCTTTTTGCATAGTTTATATCATTTCTTATTAGGAAGAAGATTGTACTTGTTAAAGAAAACGTGAAAACATCTATTGGCGAGGGAAGAGATTAGTATATGCACTTAGATAATTTTTTTAATCTACTTGTTGATATTTAAAATCAAATTAAAAATTATTTTTTCAAATATAACCATTCATTATTTATTAAAGCACTTACTTTATAATTTATTCTAGGAAGAAAAAAATAAAAAGAAAAACTTATTGCACTTTTCTAATATCGCATATCATACCAAATGAATAAATTTTTTGTCAAAAATAAAAAATAAACTTACATTACTTTTTATAGAAAAATGTGATTATCTATTATGCTCTAGCACATAATACATCAAACAACTAATTTTGGAAAAGATGTTGAGTTTGGAAAAAAAAAAACAAATACACATACAAGATTTTTATAGAAAAAGGTATGCACAAATGATGTCTATTTAATTTTAAGAGTTGAGTAGTCTTGTTCAATTATTGAAAATTTCAAACTTTTCAAATTCTAAAATTTATTATAAATTATTGTCAAATCATAATTTGCTATAACTTTTAAATAATCACTTGATAAAACTAGTCAACTTCTTAAACTTTTAAAATTCTAAAATAAATTATATTTAAAGTTTTTATTTTTCTTAATGAATTTAGTAACACAAAAAGGGAGGAACTACTCTTATATTTCTACCTTTACACATTGTATTACCTTTTAAATATAACTAATAATTAGATTCAACAAAAGTTACATAATTCAAACAAAATAAAAATGTGTTAACACTTCACCATTTTATTAATAAAAAATTCTACTAAAAAATAAAATTAATTAAATGAAAATAATAACATGAGCAAAAGAATGTATTCTTTTATATTAAACTTAATTACAAAGCAATAATTAAAAATTTAAAAATAGTTCTTTGGCATCCGTATGGCACTTTGTTATTTTTTGGAAATGACGTTTCTAATCGATCTCTATTTAGTCTCTCGCTTTTACATTCTTCATCCTTGAATTCTCATCAATTTCTGTGCAACCTTTTTAATGGGTTAATTGGTTGCTCCTAGGCATCACAAGAGTATGATGAAGATTTGTGGGAACTTTTGTAACAGTATTGATTCACAAATCTTTATTTAAACTTGTTGGAAGACTAATTTCTTCACACCTTTAACTTTTTATTGTGAACATGCATAGGAAAAAAAATGTGATATTTATATCCAAAGATTTGAAAAAGAGAAAAGAATTTGAAAGGTTGAAATAATTACAAAATAGTTAATATGAAAAAATGTGGAATGTGAATAGTTGAGAGATAAGAGGATGTGAATGGTTTTAGAGAAATTTTGATGATATAATTAATTGGAGAGAAAAAGTTAAAATTATTAATACCCAAGTATTTATTAATAATTAATTTCAAATTAAAAAACAAATAAAAAGTAAATTACAATAAAATCCAAGTAAGACACAAACAAATTTACTAAGAAGCAGGACAAAATGAGAAACAAAAAGTTTCTTTCGTTGGTTTTAAGATTGAACTCTATATTTCCAAATAATTATTTTGTATTTTTGTTTTTGGTACTTTAAAATAAAGTTTAATTTTCTCTTAATTTTTTAGTTCTTAGCCAAAATTTCTAAAACAAAAACATATTTTTAAAAACTATATATTTTTTTTAGTGTTCAAATTTCTTCTAGTTTGTTTTGATCAATGTGAAAGCTTTCTTGGATGCGGGAGATGGTGTAGGCACCGAGGGTTTAACCTAGTGAATTGAGATAACTAGGTACACCTATTGATCTTTGTCTCTAAGTAACTTGTTCAAAAAAATTAAAAAAAACATTAATAAAAACTAGATAATAAAGCAAAAAAATTAAATATGGAATTGGTTTATATGTTTAATTTGAAAAACCTAAAAATAAAAAACAACAATTAACAGGGGGATCTTATTATTTCATGATTTAGTTGTGTCAGAAATTAAGACAAAAAAAAACGAGAAGTAATTGGAGAGAGCTCTTTTCAGGTATGAAAGGTGTGGTGTCGGTGTTTCCAAATGAAATGAACAAACCACATACAACGAGATCATGGGATTTTATGGGTTTTCCACAAAATGTACGTCGTGCAAAACAAGTTGAAAGCAATACAGTTGTAGGAGTTTTCGACACTGGAATCTGGCCGGAGTCTCCGAGTTTCAATGACAAAGGATTTGGTCCTCCACCATCCAAATGGAAGGGCAATTGCTCTGCCTTCAACTTTACTTGCAACAGGTAAACTAATTTTATATCAAAACCTTTTTTATATATATCCAATTTTATCTCATATTTTTTACGACAATATGTAGGGTGGTAAGGAATCAAACCCTAACTTTGAGATTAATAGTAAAACTGATGAGCTAATTGAGCTATATACTCATTTGGTTCTATAATCTTGGTAGAAGTTGTGTCTGAAATATATTGGGAAGGAGATATCATATCCTATATCATATAGGGCAAATTGCAATATTGTAAAAAATATTTCAAAAAATTAAGTCCATGGCCCCCGTTTTTTTTTCTTTGCAAAATTAGCAAAATTGTGCATCACACCCAATTTAAGTAGGAATTGGAATGAAAAAGTCTCTAAGAGCTTATGTTTGATTGTCATGTGATTACCTTCTACGTTTCTTTTTTCAATTTTGTTAGCTACGTGGAATCGATAGTCATTTGATTACCCTCTAATTATCATATAATTCCTTTCTATTTATTTTTTTCAATTTTAATAGCTTTGTGAAATAGTCATTTGATTATCTCTTGATTGTCATCTGATTATCTTCTACTTATTATAATTTCTTTTTCAATTTTAGATTATCTTTTTACTTTTTTTTTTCAATTTTTGTTGATTAGAAAATCAAACTAAAATTAGTTAACTCACATTGATATATATGTATATAATACTAATATTGGCAACCATATAGAAATCACATAATAATAAAAATGAAATCACCATGTATACTTAATAATAATTGATAGAAATCACAAATCAGTGAGATAAAAATCATTGTGTTCTACTACTTCAAATCATGAAAAGGGATTGAAATTTGTCTAATTACAATATCGTCTACTAATTTTTATGATACTGATTGTTACTTGATTGTCGCCTAATTACTGTCTGATTGTTATTCGACATTAATTGTTATCTTGTACTAATTTTTTTTTTAATGGCTATTTGATTATAATGTGATATTGATTGTTCTAATAAGTAATACCAATAGTTAGCGGATTGTTATTTGATTACGATATAATATTAGTTATCAATGATATTGACTGCTATACGATAATGATAAATAAAAATCCAATGATATTTTGTCTAACTATAACAATCAATGATATCGATTGTCACTTGATTGTTCTCGAATTAGTATTTCATACTTTAAACTAATATTGATTGCTATTCGAAAATGCACCAGAACCATAACTAAAGACAAAAACCATCTCACATTTTCAATAAAATAAAAAGCATTGGTTTGATGGTAAACCAAACACAAAATGAAGCAAAAAATTATAACCAAAACGTTATTATGTAATTTGATGAAAAAACGAAAAATTTATTAAGTTTGGTTTAAAAATTTAAAAAGAAAAAGAGAAAGGAAAAATTGCATCAGATGATAAAAATATTAAGAAAAAAACAGCCCATGATACCTCTTTTTTGCATATTACGAAGATGGCAAATATGACAAGTAATTAGTAATATCAGACGAATATTAGAGGGCTATCAAATGGTTATTAGAGGGCTATCTGAGGGTTATCGATTTTAAATTTGCTAATTTTGTAATTTAGAAAATGTAGTGACATGAGTTCTATTATCATAAATTTTTTTTGCTATTTTTGCAAGTGCCCCAAAAAGAAAGCAAAACGCGTTACAACCTCAATTAAAAAAGAAAAAAAAAAGAGTAAAACACACGTTTCATCCCATCTCTTTTGCACTGCTTGACTAAAATAATATTCGTTTAGAAAAAGAACTAGTGTCACCAACTTGTTATCTTCGTTGGTTATCGTTGTATTTGTCATCGACCATTGTTCTACTTGCCACTGGCCATGTTGCACATTCGATCGCCGAGCTCTCTTTCTTCATTTTTTCTCTCTCTAACACTTTCCTTCTTTGTTTTTCTCTCTATATTAGTCCTTGTCGACCACCACTCTAAATAGTTTGTTTCTATTTAAAAATGTGAGAGTGAGAGTGACAACTAGGGTTTAGGTGTGAAGGGTTGCTTGGCACATGCTGGTTAACTTCATTTAGACTTATGGGATAACGTCATTGCTTATGTTGGTGTTAATTCTACATGATGGGTCATTGATCAAGATCATTGTATGCAAAATGCTTACTATGAATCTCTCCATCATGTGATTGCTAAGTCCTCATTGAGTACAAGTTTTCCTATTGCTTTCCAAAGTGTAAGCAAAACAATAGGGTTTTTTGGATGATCGAAGGGTCAAACGTAGGAAATTGATATCAAAGCTTAGTTCTAGGGTCTACTTTTCATTTAGGCGGTATGAAAGAATAAACTATATAGTATGAAAGAGTGTAAATTTATACTATATCTACTTATGTACATTAGAGAAATTTGTAAAGGTGGAATAATGAAGGTGGTTGCGAGAATGAAATGCAAGCGTGAACTAACTTGTATTGAAGAAGGGTGTGAAGGAAAATCGATCAATTACTAGGTGATTTCAGTTATGAAAGCCTCAATGCAATATAACTTACTCAACTAGCTTATGATTAAGATGTGCACCTCTCGGTGTCTTTAAACGGCACACTTGCTCATCTCTCGAGATTCAAATGACTAAGCCTAGCTAAGTACGGTATATCTAGAAGATTTTACTTATAAGCTTTATAGAACTTCGCGTTTAAGGGTGACAACCTCTCAGTACCTAATATACCCACACTTGTTAGTCATATTCTTGTTACTTGCCTTCTCTGGTAGTTGGCGATATACACTAGTCAAGTGATGAATATAGCTCAACTAACGCGATAAGAATTATTATAAGCTAAACTTCTTATCAAGAGTCTATAATAGGTCCAAAACTACAAATAAGGCAAGGACAAATGAACAGTAAAGAAGTGATAGATTGAAAAGGTATAAATATTCATTGTGTTAAAGAATAAAGGCCTTCGACCACTGAACAATATGAGCAAATACAATGTAAAAAAATACAAAAATGGAAATAAAAGAGGTGACATTACAAGTTTGGGAAGATGGAAAATGAGATTTTCTTCACTCAGACCTCAATATTTCCTCATGAACTAACCGAAGAAGAGAAAGAAGTGCTTTACAGAAGGTGGAAAGGTATTCCTTTACACCAACTCTCTAGGGTTTCAACCATTTTGGCACTGTTTTGGTTCATGCAAGCATCTTATGGCCTATTCGGGCCTCCTTTTTTAATGGTGATAGGGTCCGTTTTATAGACAGATTTAGGCAAAAAATCTAATCTTCTGATCATGTTAGCGCCAAAAGCTACCTGTAGTCAAGTCACATAAACTCCGTCTACCCCTTTTGTCTTTTAGCGAACCTCTTCTCACCTACTGATACAGTCTTCTCGCTTAGTCTTCAAGCTAATTCCACTGCGATTCACTGACTTCTTCTTTTGTTTTTAATCTTGCATTTAGACACTCAAGAATGAAACAGACATGGATGCTTATGTAAAGTGTATTTCTAAATATTTAAGTATTTACAACATAATCTACGCGTTTTGACACTTTTCCTATGCATTATGATCCCATTATTCTATCTAAAACGTCATAATAACTTGTATTTCTACAAGTTATCAAGGATGCGTGAGGAGGAAACACATTTGAGGGCAAGATGGGAATATGGAAATTTTTAAAATTGATTTTTTTTTGCGATATGTGCAATATTTAAAAACTCCAAGCTACATTTTTAATTTCCCTAAATATTTTTGCTACTAAGTGCAATTTTCCAATTATATATATATATATATATATATATATATATATAAATTTTTATGTGCGTTATTACATCATAGTCATACAAAAAAGAAAAAAAAAAACTTGCCAAAGATGAGTCTAACTAGCCTAAGATAAATACTTTTATAAATATTCTATTGAACGAGAAACTTTGGACCCCTCACAAATTGCCACATCATTTACTAAATTAATTATAAAAATATGAATAATTGCATTTGAGATTAATTAAACGCTTACATGTGTTTTAAATTTAAATTGAAGACATAAATTGACAAATTCTAATGACACCGTGTGTTTTCATCATGATTGTTAGATCAAATTAATTATTTTTGTTCAATTAAATATTATTTATTTAGGATAAAGTTCAGTTGAGCCCAAAGATAAGTTTAATATAACCCAAATGTTAAATAAGACGCAAATCCATATGATTGGGCCCATGAGTCTAAATCATGGACTAAATGAGCCCAAGCTCATAGAGCCACTAGAGAACTCTATAAATAGAGTTCTCTTCATTTGTGAGGTTAGAAATTTTTACTCCATAAAGGCCTATAGAGAATTCTCACAAATAATCAGAAGACTCTCTAACTCCTGAAGATTGGACCACACTTAAAGCTCAAATTCCTTGGAATGCAAATATTCTTTCAAGACTACGCTTCAAGAAACATCACGATTCGCTTCCACACATTAAACATACGCATTCGACCGAGAGAGATTAAGAGGATTAAGCACTAGAGATCGAACCCCATCACATCAAATAAACAAAAACACAACAACAACTCAAGTTTAACTCCACAAAACATGTTTCTTCAGAGAAATCTCAGGCAAACAAATTGGCACGCCTAGTGGGACCTCTCTACCTTTCATCTCTCTCTCGAAACTTAATTCAACAAACCAACCAATGACACTAAAGAAAATTGCATCCAAAGCTACTGCGTCAAATGTACTTACACTAGACCTGTCACCCAGAGTCACTCGAAGAGGAATATGCAAGAACAAGAACAAGGTTTTGTCCTCACAGAGAAAAGTTAGGAACAACTGATGAAATCTCTTAAAATTGGGATCATTATCAGAGAGAATTCTTTGTTCGACAACTCTACTCTTGCTTATGATCCATCAGTGAAAGAATCACACCTTGAAGTGGTGTCTGTCATGATAGTAGATGTAGCACAACTGAGGCAGCTATTGTAGAGATGGAGAAGAAAAGAAAATATCCGAATGAAAGCTGTTGAGGGGCGAGATCATGAAATTGCTGCCTTAAGATATCATATGAAGGCTCATGAAATTGCTGAATCGAGCCAACGTCCTATTGCCAAAGGAAAAGTTGTGTTGTACAAAAACTAGATGCAACAGTCCATCTCCTTCACCTCCATATCAGTCCAACAACTACAAAATATGATCAAAAGCTCCGTAAGAACCTAGAATGAGGCACTGTCACAAACTTTTTTTTATGTACTTCAAGCTATATACCATGAGAATCGATGTTTTGAGAATGCCTGTTAAGTACTAGCCTCAAAAGTTTCAAGAGTTCGATGGAAAGAGCAATCCAAAGCAACACATTGCTCACTTTGTTGAAACATGTGAGAACACATGATCAAGAGGAGACCAATTGGTCAGACAATTTGTCCAAAGCTTGAAAAAAATGTTATCGAGTGGTATATCGATCTAGAGCCAAAAGTGTTTAACAGCTGGGAAAAACTGAAAAAGGAGTTCCGCAACCATTTCTATAGCACTAGGAATATCGTCAGCATGGACAAAGTTGACAAACACCAAGTAGCAGAAGAGAAAGCCAGTCATCGACTACATAAACTAATGGAGAGCTCTAAGTCTGGATTGCAAAGACAAGCTCACAACACTGACTATGATGGAGATGTGCACCCAAGGCATGCATTGCCAACAAAGGAGATTCTTTACAATCTAGAGGGGATAAAATCTCGTACGTTTGAAAATCTAGCAACTCCACCCATGATATGGAGCTGAGCATTTCCAATAAAGGAGCAAAAGGTTTTTTGGTTTAAAAAATGTGTAATGACAAAAATGACATCAATGACGCTAAATAGATTGTGAATAGTGTCATAAAAGAGTCTATAGTAGTTTATACGAATCCATTGAAATCTTTCTCTAAAGGAAAAGAAACAAAAGTTGAAAGGAAGCATGGGGTCGATGAGAAACGACGACCTACCCTTAAAGAACGACAAGAAAAAGTTTATCCATTTTTTTTAATTTGATGTTGCAGATATGCTAGAGCGCCAACTGATAGAGAACCAACTTATTTTGAGTTGTTTGGTTGCAACTGACTGGAACAAATAGGAAAAGTAGATGACCCTAACTACTGCAAGTACCATCGGGTCATTATTCATCTTGTTGATTTTTTTTTGTGTCAAAGGAGCTGATTTTGAAGTTGACTCGTGAAAAGAAGATCGAGCTGAATACTGATGAAGTAGCTCAAAAAAATTATGTTGTGGTGGCAATAACTTTAGGTGATCCACCATTGGCATTGCTTCGAACTGCATCACATCAAATCAACACAAGCACAACATCAACACAATTTCAACTCCACAAAACATGTTTCTTCAAAACCTCGTGCAAACATATTCATTTTGCAAACTAGTTTTTTAAAATTGGATTTGAAATAATTGCGGGATTTAAATAGTGAAACTTTTGAAAACAGAGTTTTTAATATTTTTCTAAAAATTTTAGGGGTGTAGAGGTACATGATTTATTTCTTGAATTTAAAATATATTATGTAACATATGATGAAGTAAGTATGTAACAATGTAAAATTATAATTACACAAAATTCATAGCTTAAAACATCTACATATATTTATTTCTTGATAATAAAAAATTCTACATATAAAAGATTCAAATAGTTGTGCTATTGAACACCAAAATATTTAAGTGGTAAACTATAACTACTTGTATGGATCATAAATCTATCTAGCAAACACATAAATTTGAAAAGAACTTCAACATACGTAGATATAGTTTGTAAATCTATTACCCAACATATTAAAAAACATTGATAAACTGTTACTAAATTTACTCGTAATTGGAAGAGAAAAAATTTCTAGAACTAATAATAAGTATATAACATCATTCTAAAATTAAAGAATTACAAATATAGAAAAATCTACTTGTGATAGACTATTACTATTATTGGATGCATTGTTTTATAATTTCAAAATTTTAGACTATTAACCAAAAGCACGCATATTTTGTACTCAATTAATAGTCAACAACTATTTCAAATGGCCGTTGCAATATTATTTACTATATTTTCTACCATTTTTAACTATTTTACATTTATTAATTTTTATTATTTGCTAAATTGTATACTATTTGTCTCTCAAAATAAAACAGTTTACACATCAAGCCCATGTTATTATATACCCAAACTAAAAAAATTCACATAAAAAAACATGCAAACTATTTTTTTTAAAAGGAGAGAAAGTGCTTAATAGTACTTTAGGGAAATCCATTATGGGAATCCTAAAGCACTATCCAGACACTGGATATTAGTTTATGAAAAACAAAGCGTGGTTACATACAAGGATGAAGGTGAGCCCATGAGAAAAGCTCTTAGTTGAGTAAAGCTTTCAAGTTTAGAGCTATAGTTCTAGCCTTGTAACCTTTGAAAAGAGGGTGTCTACTACACCAAGAGCCTAATAAATTACAAAACTCTTCCCATAAATTTAAAGTACTCTTTTTTTTTGTTGTTGAAGATCTGGTTATTTCTTTCAATCCAGATGCACCAAAGGAGGGCCACTGCCACGTTAAAGATGATGATGTTTCTCTTGCTTGTTGGCTTTATCTTGCAAATTGATAAACATTGGGATTTAGCATCATTTTCTACTAGGTTATACCCAGTTTGTCTGTGCAACATGCTCCAAAGGTTCTTGGCTGACCTACATTTTAACCAGAAGATGGTCTCGATTTTCATTACTTGAGTTGCAGAGTACACATAATTTGGATTGAGACATATGTTTGGTAGCCGTTTTTGGAGAACTTCCATTGTGTTTAGGCCTTCATGAATAATTGACCAGATGAAAAACTTACATTTATTTGGTATAACTGGTATCCACAGATTTTTGTATAGCTATTAATCAAAACCACTGTTGTTCCTTTGAGGGTCAGTGAAAATTGCCTCTTTAACTGAGGTCGTGGTGAATTGCTTATCCCCTTTCAGATTCCATAAAGGTTTGCTCATGCCCTTAATTTCACAGGAAATTGGTAGTGATGTTTTGATCTTGTTCCAGATGAGGGCTTCTCTATCATTTAGAGGTCTTCTAGGAGCTTGTCCTATCTCCTCTATTATTTTCTCAAACTTCCTTGACAAATGCTTTTTACAATTGTGAGAAAGCAAATAGTCTAGGATAGTGGATGGATAGAGGGCCACTGGGGTTCTATTTACTGTGCCAAAAAGATATGAGTTCACTATTATTGTTCACCTCCTAAGTGTAATGGTTTTTGAACCAACTGAGCCCTTTTATCATTGAATGCCATGGGGCTTTAGAACTACTGAATTTTCCTTTATTTAGGATTGTACCGAGATGTGAACCTTTATATTTTCCTGAATGATTTTCCTCTAGAGGGAATTTGGTTGATTTGAAATCTACACATCCATTTGGAAAGGAGGGCGAAGTTAATATCTCTCAAATTTGTGCTCCTTAGTCCACCTTTTTCTTTTGGGGTAGTGACCTTTGACTAACCAACAAGATGAGAACTAGTGGGTCTCATTATTTCTTTTCCAAAGAAAGTTTCTCCAATGTTTCTCAATCAAGTCTACAGTCACTGGAGCTTTGAACACTAAGAGTTGGTAAGTGGGAAGGTTATAGAGGGATGATTTTATGAGAACGAACTTCCTTCCTTCAGAAATGTGAGAATACTTCTAGTTATTTTGCTTTTTTATGAACTTTCGCTTCTACATTTTTCCAAAAGGCTTGTGTTTGTGGTTTACATCCTAAAGGAACTCCCAGATAAGAGACTAGTAATTGGTGGAAAAGAATCTCCCATCGATTAGCAACTGCATTTGCACGATTCTCAAAGACATTTATAGGACAGATAGTTCATTTTGAGAGATTGATTTTAAGTCCCGAAGATTCTTCGAAGAGTCTTATGGCCATTTGGAGATTCTTGAGGTAGAAGTCATTGTCTTAAATGAAAAGAAGGATTTCATTCGCAAAAAGGATGTATCACAGGTTGCATTCACTATTAAAGGTTGCCCCTTTAATTGCTTGGTTTTTCTCCAAATGAATCAAATGCCTGCTAAAATAATCCATTACCAATACGAATATGAAAGGAGAGATGAGATCTCCTTGGCGAATGCCTCTATTTGAGGGAATACGGTCATGTGTTTTGCCATTTATGACAATAGAATAATAAATGTTACCATTACAAGCTTTGATCCATTTTCTCCATGGATCTGGAAAATTCTTCACTTTGAGCATGTAGTAAATAAAATTTCAATTTACATTATTGAAGGATTTTTTAATGTCCAACTTTAAAATAAAACCTATGGATATGTTGGATTTGTGAGCTATTAATCTGCCATGATCTTCCTAAATAGGTGGAAGAATTAGTTCACACGTTCTTTTTCTATTTATTGTTTTGGTTATTTATTTTTTTTAATTATCTCCAAAATTTTAGCAAGCACTAAGTTAGTGGGTTACTAATTTTTGCTCCCTTTTTTAGACTATAAATATTAGTCCATTAAATTGAATAAAAGCAAGAAGTTCCATTTCTTTTCTCTCCCTCTTGGCAATATATCTTACAAAATATTTATCTTTGTTTTTATTTCTTTTCTTCAAGAAGAGTGCGTGAGATTTTACAGATCCTTTCTTTTAAAACCAACACTTGGTATCAGAGCAGGTTGTCTTCTCATCTCAGATTCCAACGAAGATGGCAAGCGTTTCGCAGTAAACAAAGGAGAATTGCGGAATGCCGATTCTTTACCCGATGTTAACTCCACACAACTACACGATGTGGGCAATAAAGGCAGAAGCAATCCTCGACGCCCAAGGAGTTTGGGAAGCAATAGAACCAGTGAGAGGAGCCGAAGTGGATGTGAAGAAGGACAAGAAGGTGCGTGCATACATTCTCCAATGCATCCCGGAAGACGTGCTTCTACAAATCGCAAAGAAGAAGACCCCAAAGGAAATATGGGATAAGTCTCAAGACAAGGTACTTGGGCAGTGAGCGGGTGAAGATGGCGAGAGTTCAAACCTTGAAGAGTGAGTTTAATGTTCTTCGGATGAAGGAAACCGAGAGGATCGATGAGTTCGCAGGAAATATCAGCGGATTAGCAAGCAAGTTCACCACCCTCGGAGTTGCACTTGAGGATTCATCATTGGTCAAGAAGCTCCTCGATTCTATCTCCGACAAATATTTTCCCATTGTCGCCAGAATCGAGCAATTCCAAGATCTCGAAACCATGCCGTTTGAAGAAGCAATTGGAAGAATGAAGGCGTACGAGGAACGAACAGCACGACTCGGAGAAAACAATAACAACACTGATGGACAACTCCTACTTACCCATGTCGAATGGAAAGCTAGAGAAAAAGGACATAGTGGTGACAACTCTTCGATGAACAAAGGGCGCAAATTCGGTGGTACAGATCGAGGAAGATGTCGAGGACATGGTCACGTCGTGGTCATGGCACTGAGCTTCAAAATAGTGCGGGAGGCACTAGCAACACTAGAAATGACATTCGTGATAAAAGTCACATTAAGTGTTTCACTTGCAACAAGATGGGACATTACGCGTCGGAATGTCGTGGAAAAGGTTGTGACGACAAAGCTCATCTAACTTGTGCTGTCGAAGAAGAACCAGCTTTGAGGATTGTCGTGTCCCAGGAGGGGACATGCACTAGATGTGATCAGGAGGATGCCATACTACTTAGCAAAGAGCGGTTGTTGCCAGAGATGTACTGCAACGACAAGAATGGAGAAAATAATTATGTTTGGTATCTTGACAATGGTGCTAGTAACCACATGACTGGCCATCATGAGAAGTTCCAAGAATTAGATGAAAGCTTCACTGGGAGGGTGATGTTTGGCGATGGATCAACCATTCAGATCATGGGAAAAGGAACGGTCATGTTCGAGTGCAAGAAGGTGATCAGAAGGCTCTCCAAGAGGTGTATTACATTCCAAAGTTATGTAGTAACATCATAAGCCTTGGGCAAATGACAGAAAACAGTAACAAGGTGCAAATGACAGGAGATGTCATGAAAGTGTCTGACAGGAGTGGGAAGCCTTTGATGTCAGTAAAGCGAACTCAAAATCGCTTGTACAAGATAACTTTGAAGACACTCAAGCAAGTCTACCTTCTGAAAAGCCTAGAAGATCCAACATGGTTATGACACGTGAGACTTGGCCATGTAAATTTTCACGACTTAAAGCTCATGGGGGAGAAAAAATTGGTAGTTGGAGTATCACTAGTGACTCAACCGAACAAGTTATGTGAAGCATGCGTGATTACCAAACAAACCAGATTGCCGTTCCCCCGTCAATCAACATATAGAGCAGAGAAGCCATTAGAACTCCTCCATGCTGATATATGCGGACCGATTTCACCATGTACTCTTGCGGAAAACAAGTATTTTTTGTTGATCGTTGACAATTCCACGAGATGGATGTGGTTGTATATGTTGGAGGCAAAAAGTGACGCATTTGAAGCATTCAAGAAATTCAAACTCTTAATAGAGAACAAGACGGAGTACAAGATTAGAACACTCTGGACTGATTGAGGTGGTGAGTTCATATCTGCAGAGTTCACCCAATTTCGCAAAAAAGAAGGAATCGAACGACACCTCATCGCTCTATATTCACCACAACAAAATGGCATTGTAGAGCGTCGTAACCGTACCATAATGGCGATGACGAGATCACTCCTCAAAAGCATGCACGTGCCTGCAAGATTTTGGGGAGAGGCAATGAGACACGCGGTTTATTTGTCAAATCGTCTTCCAACGAAGGCCCTTGGAGAACGCACACCATTTGAAGCTTGGATGGGGAGAAAGCCATATCTTGCACACTTGAGAGTCTTTGGTTGTGTGGCATATGTAAAGAACACAACCCCTCACCTCAAGTAACTCGACGATCGAAGCTCACCGGTGGTATATTTTGGTGTCGAAGAAGGATGCAAAGCTCATCGCTTATATGACCCAGGCCGTGGAAAACTACAAATTAGTAGAGATGTTGTTTTTCAAGAGAATCTTGAATGGACTTGGAACGAAGTCGTTAGTGACGGTAAGGAGATTACGGAGTTTCAGGTGATTGACCAATTTTATTATGACGAGTTCAAAAAATTGGAGGATGCAGAAACTGGGGTTGAAAATGTCGTACCACATGCAACTGAGATATCCGTGATTGGAGAGACCAGTCCATCTCCTCCATCGACGAACACACTGGTCCATCTAAGATCTCTCACTGACATCTACACCAACACAGAGGAAGTTGTAGGTGGTGATGAACAAGAGAATGAGGTGATGATGGTAGTGTCCTAAGAACCGATTTGTTACCAGGAAGCTGTTACAAAGGCCAACTGGTACTAAGCAATGGAGAACGAATTAAAATCCATTAAGAAAAACAACACATGGAGTTTGACCGAACTTCCACCAGGACACAAACCCATTAGTCTAAAATAGGTGTTCAAATTGAAGAAAGACCCTAATGGAGAAATTGTCAAGCACAAAGCAAGATTGGTTGCTAAAGGCTATGTACAAAGACAAGGCATTGACTTTGAAGAAGTTTTTGCACCGCTTGCAAGACTTGACACCGTTCGAGTCATTCTTGCACTCGCTGCAAACCAAAGTTGGGAGGTACACCATCTAGATGTGAAGTCGGCATTTCTCAATGGAGAGTTGGAAGAGGAAGTATATGTTACTCAATCGGAGGGTTTTGAGGTTCCAAATAAAAAACTCAAGGTGTATAGATTGTCGAAGGCTCTCTACGGATTGAGGCAAGCTCCACTAGCTTGGAACATTCGACTTGATAGGAGTCTCAAAGAGCTTGGTTTTGGAAAATGCACTCAAGAGCAAGCAGTCTACATAAGAAGAGAAGGAGAAGAATGTGTTCTTGTTGGAGTGTATGTTGACGATCTCATTGTAATAGGAAGTAGCATTGAAAAGGTCAATAATTTCAAGTAGCAAATGATGGCAAAATTTGAAATGAGCGACTTAGGCCTTCTCTCTTACTACTTAGGAATTGAAGTTGAACAATAGAAGGGTCGAATCCTGCTCAAACAACCAACTTATGCCAAAAGAATTTTGTCCCAGTTTGGAATGGCTGATTGCAATGCCACAAAGTACCCGATGGAACCCAAGGCACAACTTGACAAAGACATGGAAGGAGCACCAATTGATGCTACGGAGTACAGAAGCATTGTTGGTTGTCTTAGATACTTACTAAACACAAGGCTAGATTTTTCATATGCTGTTGGGATGGCGAGTAGGTATATGGAAAGGCCTACAACCATGCATTACAAGGTGGTCAAGCAAATACTTAGGTATTTGAGAGGGACAATTCACTTTAGGCTCACTTATACGAAAGGTCCCAAAGAATTCAATATATTCGGTTACTCTGACAATGATTTAGCCGATGATCTCGACGGGAGAAAAAGCACAAGTGGAATGGCATTCTACTTAAATGAAAGCTTGGTTTCATGGAATTCGCAAAAGCAAAAGACGGTGGCACTCTCATCTTGCGAAGCCGAGTTCATTGCAGCCACTACAGCAGCTTGCCAAGCGTTGTGGTTAAGATGCCTTGTTAGCGAGATAGTCGGAATGGAGCCAAGACCGATAACATTATTTGTGGACAACAAATCCACGATAGCTCTCATGAAGAATCTCGTATTTCATGGTCGCAGCAAGCACATAGATACACGTTTTCATTTCATTCGAGAGTGTGTCGAGAATGGACAAATTATCGTTGAATTTGTCAATACTGGAGAACAAAGATAATTTAGCTGAACGAGCTGATGTCAGGATAATTGACGGGAGTAAAGTTAGTTGCTATGCGTCAGCTACTTGGTGTTCGTAATTTAGAATCATGTCAGGATTAAGAGGGGTAGTGTGAGCTATTAATCTGCCATGATCTTCCTAAGTAGGTGGAAGAATTAGTTCACACGTTATTTTTCTATTTATTGTTTTGGTTTTTTTTTAATTATCTCCAAAATTTTAGCAAGCACTAAGTTAGTGGGTTACTAATTTTTGCTCCCTTTTTAGACTATAAATATTAGTCCATTAAATTGAATAAAAGGAAGAAGTTCCATTTTTTTTTCTCCCTCCTGGCAATATATCTTACAAAATATTTATCTTTGTTTTTATTTCTTTTCTTCAAAAAGAGTGCGTGAGATTTTTACAGATCCTTTCTTTTAAAACCAACAGGATTTCTAGAAATCAACAGTCTGGTTTGCCATTAGGATTGGATCAGTAATCTGTCTCCCTTTTACAAAAAGCCAATTGATTTTCTGAAATAGTGCCTGAAAGAGTAAGTTTCAGTTTATTGGTCATTGTTTTCACGAGAATTTTGCAAAGAGAGGTGGTGAGACTAATTGGTCTAAATTCTTTAGCCATAGTGCAACTTTTCTTTTTGGCAATCAGACCGATAAAAGTGTTGTTGACATTTTTGTTAATGATACCTTTGCTTGGAAGTCTCAGAACACGTTTAGAATGCCATTGTCGAGAATCTGCCAAAGTTTTTTATAGAATTGAAGTGGAAATCTGTCTGGGCCAGGAGCTTTATTATTCTCGAAGGAGAATATCACTTTTTTTACTTCCTCTTCACCAAATGGCCAAGTACAAAGTAAGGGATGGTAAGAATTTTCAATTGGACACCACTCCAGATTTTCAATAAACAGGTTGTGTTTGTTTCTTCCATTGAATAAATTTTTCAAATGACTAATAAAAGTCTCAGCTATGGTCACATTTGTATTATGTGAAATACCATTTTCATCAGTGATCTCTAATATGAAATTTCGTCTTTGCTTTACTATGCACACTTTGTGAACAAATGTCGTGTTTTCATTCCCATCCTTGATCCATAACCTTTTCCTATGTTGAGCTTAGAATTGAGCTTCCTTAAGAGAGATTTGGTTAAGGTCAGCTTTGAAAGCCAATCTTCTGTTACCGTCACTAGGGTCTAGGGAGTTTTGCTTTTCCAGTTTGTCAATTGCGTCAGTTTCCATAGTTATGCTTTTCTTAGTGTTAACAAACATTTTCACTTTTTCTAACTCCTAAACTTTGACTGATTTGGATAGCTCTTTAAGTCTCTAGATGAAAGCAAACCCAGAGTGACTCATTTGTTGTGTGTTATCCCACCATCTTCCTATATTGTGCCTAAAGTCAACATCATAGAGGGAGTTGTTCAATCGAAAAGGAGTAGGCCCCCAGCTGAGATCTGTGGATTCAAGAACTATGGGTGGGGTAATGGTCTAATGTAGTTCTAGAAAGTGTTCTGGATGACTGTGGATTAAAGATTTGTTTCCATGAGGTGGTGTATAGGTAACGGTCAAGATGTGATAGAATTGGTTGGTTTCTTATATTAGACCAAGTGAATTTGTTATTTGTGAGTGGGGGGTCAATCATGTTGTTCATTTGGATGAATTTATTCGTGTTTCTCATGCTAAATCGTGTTCGATTGATTGTCGTGGTTTCTTCTTTCCATTTGATTATGTTAAAATCTCCCCCAATCAACCAAGAATGATGTAAAATTAAAGTTTTCCTTTAACCATCCTCTCATCATTGCGAGGCATTGAAGATTTCCCTTTTTCCAACAAAGTATCCACCATATTGAATGCCCGAGATTTAGTTTTGTTTTGATCAAACAAAATCGTTCCCTTGGCTTTGATGGAATTAATAACAGGTGTCACTTCTTCATCATTACTGCCTTTATTCTTATCGGATTCGAAAATCTTCGGTGGTAATGCACCACTTTCGTTGAAGTTGTACTGTTCCGATGGATTAAACTCATCAGCTGGCCGTAACTTGTCTCTTGAATGAGCGGTGAATTTGCACATTTCTTTCAATCACCCATTTGCCTTTTGAATGTGTAACAGTATGAACTAAGAAATTGATGCCTGATTCATCAACAATTATGATGTTTGCTGGTAAAAAACTTGAATGTATCTCACTTTGATTTTTGCTTCAATCAACTCCTTTCCTTCCTTTGTGTTTCAAGAGCAACCTTCATAATACTCCCACATTGCATCTCCTATTTGACGGAAAGTGTTCATGTTCTAAACGTGTAGAGGGATTTCCCTAAGTTTTGTCCATCCACCATAGCTTGGAATCAGCTTTGGGGTTGCATGACGAGTTTGAGACCACTTTTTGAACTAAACGAAATATTTGCTAACTGTTGTCCAACCTTTATAATATTGTAGAGAAGCTTTGCTGGGTCATTTTCCTTGGAGTGAACTAAAGCTTTTTCGGAGTGGAACGGTTTAAATGAGAATTCTGCTTCATTTTGCTTTCTCAGATTACTCATTATTTTATGCCAATCATCATGAAAGAACCATCTGATGATGACAACTGCATTGTCCAATTTTAGCTTCTTTTTAGCTCAAAAGTTCTTTTTGTTACCTAACGATGAGCTTGAGTCACATAAACTTCCGTCGGATAAGACTTTGGCATAAGATCTTCATGAGGTATCTGATTTGGAAGAGGAATAAGACCGACTTCCTTTACTTGATTTTTTCACACGTGGTCTGGTTTTAGCGTCCACCTCTAGCTTTGGGGTGATCATTGATTAAAAAGTCACCCAACCACATTTTCCGACTCCTTCAGGAATCAGAATGCAAGATTTCCTACCTTTGTAGTCAACTTTATAAACCTCAGCAGTACTTCCACTTTTGTTCTTTATCTTCCTGACCTATAGATAGTGATCTACATATCTTTTTTCCAGGAAAACGCGATTAGTGCTTAGGGTGGCTATCAGGGTTTTGAATGTGCTCTTAAGCCATTCTAAAGAGTCTGGGGTAGCTGACATTGAAAAGGACTTGTGGGCTCCGACTTTGGTTAACCAAAATTGTAGTGCTTTTGATAGTTATTTATTCAGAGATTGGACAAACTCTTTCCTCTCAACTTGACATGATCTCGGAAGGTATTTGAATATAGCCATTTTTGGGAAGAATAGATCAAGTAGGTGCAAAATGTAGTAGGGATCGAATTTAGAGAAAGTGTACCTTTTTAAAAGTGAGTTTGCATGAACCCTTTCGTATTGAAGCTGACACCGGTAGGTAATAGTGAATCAATAGAGTGAGCCGCCATCTTTTACTCCGACAATGACTGCCTTTCAAGTGTTTCTGTTAAAGAGAAAGGTCATTGTAGCGACTCTTCATTTAAAGTTCTAAAAAATAGATACACGGCTTGACATGCATATTGTTATTAACCAACTATATAATAATCTATAACTATAATAACTAATTCTTTGCTTGAAATGCCTTTCAATGTTCTTATATAAATTTTTTAAAGAAAAACGTTTTCACTCTTTCCTTTTCTTCCCAAATATAAGAAAAACTTCTTCTCTCTTTCCTTTTACTTCCTAAATATATGAAAAACTTGCTCTCTCTTCGCTTTTTCTTCCTAACAAGAAAAAAATACTAATTAAACATATACAAATTATTAGTGTGTGTTTGTTTCTATGGCTAATTTTAATAGGAAGGCTTTCCTCTAGCCGCTAATTCATTGACTTTGTATGATTCTTAAAACACACTTGGTAATTTTAGTTTGTTTTAATGGAATCATTGCTTTTGGTTTGTGATATGATGGGACACTATTGATGTCTCAACGTCTAGTTGTAATGTTTGAGTGCATTTATTGATCTGACTACCTCTTATATCTTGCTAAAAATAATTGGTGTTTGTTTGTTAGAAAAATCATTGGAGCACGAGCCTATCACATTGGCCGTCCCCTTCCCCATGGTGATGTGGAAGGACCAAGAGATGTAGATGGCCATGGAACACACACTGCGTCGACAGCAGCTGGCGGTCTAGTGAACAAGGCAAGTTTGAACGGTCTAGGACTTGGTACAGCAAGAGGAGGTGTTCCCTCAGCACGCATCGCTGTGTACAAGGTATGTTGGACTGATGCTTGCTATGATATCGACGTTCTTGCAGCATTTGACAATGCCATTGGAGATGGAGTCGATATTATATCTTTATCACTGGGTCGAAAAATAATGCGAAAGTATTTCCATGATGCCGTTGCTATTGGATCTTTCCATGCAATGCAAAATGGAATATTGACATCCAATTCTGCCGGAAATTATGGTCCCAAATTCTACACCACCACAAGCTTGTCCCCATGGCTTCTTTCTGTCGCTGCAAGCACCATGGACAGAAAGTTTGTCACAAAAGTGAAGATTGGCAATAAACGAAGCGTTCAGGTCATATAAATTTCTCTTTTATTTTTCTCCTACAATTCAATGATTTTGTCCAAATGGATTCTATAGTATCTCAATCCTCATTAGGCCGTCCCGTTTCCCGTTTCACATGATTCTATACATATAGGTTCAAGCTTGGCATAAGCTCGGGACTAATTGAGACAAGCTTTAACATTCAAGTTGACTATCACTTTTTCATTAAATAGAGCATTGCTTGTTTTGAGAGAGTATGTTAAAGGTCTATAGATGTGTCGAGAAGTTTTTGTACATCTTTAATTTCGATCCTACCACATTTTGGATCAAAGTTTGAACCAAACTTGAATCGTGTCTTAATCTAATTATTTAATATTTATTTAGTTTAAATTTTAATATATTTCAATTTATCTATTGTAGTTGATGCAGTTATTACTAGTATGGATATTAGTTTAAAATAAATTTGTTATTAACTTAAAAACTATGACATGTCAATGAACAAAATTAAGTTTTAAAGAAAAAAAATATTAAATATATACTTTTTTTTCAGTTTTGTAAAATATAGTGTTATAAAAAAATTATATTCGAAGAAAGTGAGACCCAATGATTGGGTACTTGGATCGGTCGAGATCCATCCAAAGATGCTTCATGTCTAGTAGGCCAGTCTTCTTTACAAAGAAGTAATTTATTTTAAAGTGAGTAGTTGGTCAATGTAGTATGGTGGTTAAGTTATTCTTACACGTCACTCAAATAACATGCATGAGTTTGATCCTTGGCAGCACTCATTTCATTCAAAGAAAAAACATATTCAATCTAACAAATGAATGGGTTGGGCTACGTAAACCAACCACAAACTTGAATTTTTTGTTACCCAAAGCTTTTAGAAGGCTGATTTTCATACATAATTTCAATATATCCTAAATCCAAACCTCTTTTCTAATTGTTATTTTATTGTTTTACATAAGGATTATTATCTCAGCTGTAATTATACTATTAATGTATTATGGTTCTAGTAACTTGCTCAAAAGAAAAAAGAAAACCAAAAAACTTTATTATGGTTCTATAGTTATGTTTTTATGAATAATAATGTTTGCAGGGAGTTTCAATTAACACATTTGATCCAAAGGGTCAATATCCTCTTGTTGCTGCGCGTGATGTACCCAATAATGGTTTCAATACCTCCACGTCAAGGTAATTTGATTCACTAAAATGCTATATATATATATATAAATAAAGTCTATTTCATAAATGCTGTTTATTTACCTAACGTCCACTATTATATTTTGTGTTTTGTTATGTACATTTATAAAAATATTTTTAAAAGACAAACAAAAAATGATATCGCCTAGTATCTCCCTTAATTAGAAGGCCTTTTCACTGGTTGTTCCTTGCTTGTATTGCCCTCTTTTGAGCTTCTCTAGCTCACTTTTGTACTGTATCATAATCTTTTCTAATCAATGCATTGCCCATTTTGGTTTTTTGATGTGATGAGGGTGTTAGGAATGTTCTAACCTAGTTGGAGATATCTCAATTTATCTATTGATCTCTCTTGGCTTGTTAATAGTTTTCCAAAAAAAATCTAAACAAAAATGTGAGTTTCAATTTAAAACCAAAATTAATTTCTTTTAATGAAAATGTGACGACCCAGACTTTTCTGACTGACCGTCTAAGTCGTCAATTTGACACAAAACCGTTTGTTGACGAAAGACATAGTAACTTTAATTGAAACCATATGAAATCGAAGAAAACATTTAATCGGGCCCTATTTCAAAATATGAACTTTTAAACTACTGTTTACAAAACTTTAACTATTTGTAAATTCAGTTCAACAAAACGTTTATAAAAAAATCGTCAGCGGAAGCAGTTTAAAGGACAATCTTCTATGGCCATTCACGAGTCCTTCTTGTCCCTCGTCGGTCTGCCCCTCGTGTTACCTTTGCCTGAAAAGTTAAACATAAAAAGGGTGAGTATTAATATACTCAGTAAGGGACCCACTACTGGTCCC
>CM046892.1:11459978-11491995 GCA_025688845.1 Cucumis hystrix | reverse complement strand
AAGGTAATTTGATTCACTAAAATGCTATATATATATATATAAATAAAGTCTATTTCATAAATGCTGTTTATTTACCTAACGTCCACTATTATATTTTGTGTTTTGTTATGTACATTTATAAAAATATTTTTAAAAGACAAACAAAAAATGATATCGCCTAGTATCTCCCTTAATTAGAAGGCCTTTTCACTGGTTGTTCCTTGCTTGTATTGCCCTCTTTTGAGCTTCTCTAGCTCACTTTTGTACTGTATCATAATCTTTTCTAATCAATGCATTGCCCATTTTGGTTTTTTGATGTGATGAGGGTGTTAGGAATGTTCTAACCTAGTTGGAGATATCTCAATTTATCTATTGATCTCTCTTGGCTTGTTAATAGTTTTCCAAAAAAAATCTAAACAAAAATGTGAGTTTCAATTTAAAACCAAAATTAATTTCTTTTAATGAAAAATTAGTGTTTATTTTCTTATACAGCAAAATGAATAAAAATATTTACAAATATAACAAAGTATCATTAATAGATGGTGATAAGAACTTATAGACATCTATCACTATGAAAATTTGATGCATTTTTAGATATTTTCAATAGTTTTGACATTTAAAACAAAATTTTCAAAAGTAAATGACTAAATTGCAAAACTAAATTGTTTAATATGTAGGTTGAAGTTGTTGAGTTTATCTATAGCCCTGAACTTGTTTGGTCTCTTTTGTGCTTAATGATATATCTATTTTGGAAATATGAGGGTGAAAAGAAGGTAAGGGTGATAAGAAGGTGTTCATCTAGTGGAGATGATAGATGCATCTCTGAACAATCGTATCCTTTTAAAAAAATGTAGGTTAAAGTAGTATTATAGAAGTTTTGATATATTTCAAAAAATTGGAACAGATTTTGTTATTACAACTCGGTGAATCTGAAGTTGGTGAAAGGAAAAATCCTTTTTTGTGAATCGAGTTTGTCTCCGGAGCTATTATCTAGCTTGGATGGTGTAGCGGGAGTTCTAATGGTGCATGGTGATCCGCTGGATGATGCATCGTCCCATCCCTTGCCTTTTTCTGTTCTCAATTTAGATGATGCCAATACCATTCACTATTACATTCATTCAACTCGGTATGTTTCTTAATCAAAACACCTTTTCCATTATCACTTTTTTTTCATTAATGAATATTAAACAATGCAGTTACCATTGCATATATATAATAACAGTAGCTTCTCCTATTGTTAAGTAATTTTAGGATGAAACTTGTACTATTTAATATGGTATTAGAGTCGTAACGTTTAAAATGTGCAGTTGGTACCATACAAATAAATTGTAATTCGATCCAGAATAATGGTAAACCCAAAAGAGTCAACATCTTTAAGGGTATGTTGAGAATTCTACATTGGAAAAACAAAAATGACTTTCCAAAATTATGTCATGTTTTCTCTAACATAGGAATTTAGTCCAAAAGGAATGAGATATAATTAGATTTACTATTTGGCTCAATTAATGATTTAACATAGTATATAAGAAAGCAAGAAGTCTTGAATCCTTGTAATTAATATAGTTTCTTCTCACATTAGTATTAATTGAGTTTATTTTTGTATTCATTGTCCGTCTGTTTTAGATAACATGAGACAATCCAAAAACATTTTATTCATTGTAAACCCTCAACAACAATCAATTGTTTATAGATGGCCAAAATCCCATTTTATCTAGTAGCATATGCATTGAATTAAATCAATATTGATAGAATCTAAACTTATTTTACAACTTTTGATGTGTATAGCTCTCCTAATGCATCCATTTTAAAGAGCACCGCAGTGCGTAATGAGCCAGCTCCTGTTACAGTTTCCTTTTCATCAAGGGGGCCAAATGCACTAGTCAAAGAAATTATCAAGGTTAAATTTACTTTAAACTTTGTGTTTTTATTTTCTTTAGGGTCGCTAAGATAATTACTTAATTAACTACGTGTCATGAAGTTTCATGAATAATGCAGCCAGATTTGACTGGTCCAGGAGTTGAAATCCTAGCTGCATGGCCTCCAGTTGCTCCAATTGGTGGAATTCATAGAAGTAGTCATTATAATATAATCTGAGGGACCTCAATGTCTTGCCCACATATCACAGGAATTGCAGCCTATGTTAAAACATTCAATCCTACATGGTCTCCTGCTGCAATCAAGTCCGCACTCATGACTACCGGTAATTATTCCATTCATAAATTGAGTACTCAATTAATCAACATGGTAAAATATTAGAAGCATTCCTCTATCTTTTCTATTTGAGATTCTCAACATATTTCATCAAATTGGTGTCGTTTTAAGTTCTTCAATTTTTCTATCTCGTCTTGATTTTCTTTTTTCTTTTTATATGTATATCAAATTTACGTGTTGATCATTTTGTAGGCTCTGATACAATATCATCAAGAAAAACCTCACATCCTTATAGGATAGATGAGTGTTACACCTCCTTTTACCAACCAATGATAATTAAGATGATGACATTCATATGTTTATCTAATAGTAGTATCATAGTATACTAATACAAATTTAGGATTTCACAACTTTTTAAAACTGTCGCAAACAATAATATTTTGAGTCATTGTATCGCCTCTAAATATAATAAAATGACAGTTTTTTTTTTAAAAAAATCATAATTAAAATTTTAACGACAAACAATGATAATAAATAATTATCAACAATTAACAATTATTGATAATGATAAACTTTCAACAATTAACAATTAGATAATGATAAATTGCCGTCAATCTAAAACAAAAAAAAAGATTTGACTTAATAATTGTAAACACAAAAAAGCATTAGGATCAAGAGCATTCAGACCATCCCCAACTAGGTTGACATCTCCTTAGTGCCCTTCGAAGGGATAAAAACTCTTGGCAACCGAAGATTTTACAGAATCATTTCTCAATTTAATTTGGGATTCCAAAATATTAGTACATTGACAATATTTAGAAACGAAATTCTAAAAAAACTTAAGCATGTATTTAAATTACAAGATACAGAGAATGAAAAACTCACGTAGTTCGACGCCTCTAAATCTACTAAAACTACAAATTGGCACCTATCAAGACCTTCCTATCCAAACTGAGATGAGATTGGTTTGTGGGAACCAATTGGAATGGAAAAAGGTTTTGAGAGAAACAATTTTGCAGGGAGGCAAAAGCATAGGTTTAAGAAAAAATGTTTTCTTCTATGTATTTATAACTCCATTTTCTTTAGGGAGTATGAGAGAATCATGAGATTATATTAATGTAAAAACTATTAAACTAATTAATTAAATTATATTAAATTAATATTTCATTTAAATCATATTTAATGAATATCATATTTAATGAATATCTCATTTATTGTTTTAAAATAATTTTATTAAATCAAATTTCATTAAATAAAATTAAACTAAACTATTTATTAATTCTCCAATTAATTAATAGCAAAATTAAATTTCTCTCATAACCAATAATTTTAGTATGAATCCAATTCACATTAAATTAATATTTGAATTCATTCAAATATTTTATCTCTCATAAATTAATTTTGAATCATACCCAAAATTAAATTTATATAATAAAAATTAATTAAAATATAAACTTTATATTACTATGTATCACCATACATTATACTAATTCTTAAAGAAAATTTGAACATTTCAAATTACAACCAATATAAAAAAACTCTTATTACCTTTTACGAGCTAGAAAGGGGACCTAATGGACCTACAGATCAGAAGCTACAATGAAATGAGATTAACCGGTTAAACTCATTAACCACATTAATCAATATTAGTTAACTGTTTCTACACTCCACTAAAGACTCACAGCTGAACTATTCTCACTGTAGATATATTTCTATGTCCACGGATATAGACCAATAACAGTAAATTAGTCCTTCACGAGGGATCGTAACACCAGCTGAGTCAAATTATCGTTTTACTCCTAGGTTACTTCTAGTCCTTAAATATCAGTGCTCCTCTAATGAACAGCCTATTTATGGTCCAACCAATAAACAGAAACCCCTCTCGTGCCATAGAGAGGGTAAGACCCTTTGTTCACGTCTCGAATACACCAGTTAAGGGAACACTCATCTACTTACCTTAAAGTAAGAAATAAGTAAATTCTATCTGTGTAATTATATTTCCAACTGTCTAGTCGGTCTTGACCCCAAAATGATAAGCATATTGAGTTAAGAATCTGGCCACTACCACTCATACAAATCAAAGGACAATTCCTCGTGAACAGGAGTTCATAATACACTCAGGATTAAGACTAAGTTATTTAGGTCATCCTAATGAAATAGAAACTCAACTAGTTAACGGAGTTACATCTTGTGGTTACTATTTCGTGGTTCGATCTTATGCAAATTTTGCATAGAATACCCTCACTCGCATGTCACCTACACGAACGCATTGGGTCATTGCGTTTGTATCAAATATAAAGTGAGTCGTATCCATAGTGTTATCAAGATAAGGTACCTAATCTTATCCCTATACTATAGACCCTTTAAGTTGATCTGGAACATTGATCCCTATATGTCTCTACATTCTATTCAAGACTCGTCAAACAGCTTAGGATGTTGGTTTATTGGATTTGGGTTATTAAGACAAAAATAATAATATAATCAATAACATTTATTGAAATTATAATAATAACACTTTATTAATAACGGTCAATAAATTATAATAATAACACTTTATTAATAACAGTCAAGATGCACGAAAAACTAGAGAACAAAAAGTAGAGAGGAGAGGCTAGAGGAAAGCCATCCAAATTGTGAGCTATGTTATTTGCATTATTTTAAACCGCCAATTCACCCAAAAGCTTAAGCTAGTGGTTGAAGAAAAATTTAATTATATATCACCAACAATTCCTCTAAATTGGGGGCTTGAAATAATTGAAAGGTCCAACAAAAGTGGAATAAATTTTACCTCACTTGTGGGGCTTGAAATATTTGAAAAGCCAAAAAGTGGAAATCGATTTTAAGTGGGAAGGAAACGACAGTGCAAGGGCTTGAACACAAGACCTTCCTGGACCACCTGCTCTGATACCATATTAAATCACTAACTCACCTAAAAGCTTAAGCTGATGGTTGAAGGAAAATTTAATTATATATCACCAACACTTCCCCTCACTTGTGGGCTTGAAATATTTGAAAAGCCCAACAAGTGGAAATCAATTTTAATTGGAGAGGAAACGACAATGCAGGGGCTTGAACATAAAGCGTCCCTATAGACCACCTACGATGATATCTTATTAAAAGCAATAACATGAAACTAAGGCTTACGTGAAAATTCGAGAACAGAGAGAAAAATCACGATGTTTTTAGTTTAATTATATTCTGATGAATAATACAATAGGCACAAAGAGGGGGAATAAATATAATATAATAAGATAAGGAATAAAAAAGGAAAAGATTTAGGAAATAGAAAAAATTTTCCATATCCTTTCCAAAAATCCTTTAAGGTTCAAACCCACTAATTCTAACACTCCCCCTCAAGTTGGGACGTAAATATCAATGAGGTCGGAACTTGCTAACACAAAAATCGAAGCTTGGTCTGAGAAGCCCTTTAGTCTACATCAACAAACTGTTGGCTCGAAGGAATGTACGAAATGCATGTGCTCTCACTGTCAAGTCTTTCTTTGATGAAATGTCGTTCAATCTCAATATGCTTAGTTCTACCATGTTGAACTGGGTTGTGAGCAATACTAATAGCAACTTTATTATCACAAAAAACTTCAATGGTGCTCACATTCCTGATGAAGATTTGACATGACTTTTTGGAGTCAAATTTCCTCACATATTTCCAAACTCATAGCTCTGTATAAGTCCTTAACACTGCTCCTGGCCACAACACTTTGATTCTTACTCCTCCAAGTTACAAGATTGTTCCAAACAGAGGTATAATAACTAGAGGTAGACTTTTTGTCAACAACAAATCACGTCCAATATGAGTCAGTATATGCCTTAATGGTCTTTCTATCTGTTTTTCTAAACAACAAATAACGCCCAATCTCAGAATTTTGTTGACAACTTCCATGTGCTTCTCATAAGGAGCCTGCATAAACTAGCTGACAATACTCATAGTAAAGAAAATATCATAACGAGTATGAGATAAGTAAATCAATTCGCCCTGTATTAAACAGTTTGTTGATTTCAGCGATAAACCCCTTTTTGTTTGATGTTTTTTCGATCCATATTGTGAGTGCATCATACCTTTTCTCCTGAAAGAATCTGGTATTTCTCAGTGCTACGAGTAACGTTGTAAAGGTTAATTTCAGTGATTCTAAAGTATCTGGGTAAAAGGATATGGAGTTAATTGTATTAATAAGAAGTGTTATATATCTTGAGAGGAAATGATGAAAATATATCTCAATATCCTTATGATATAGATTGTTTTAAATGAAGCCCCACTTTTTCTAATACCCTATTAACTTCATAGTCTAGATAATATTCATAAAATAAACTTAGGAACAAAATGAAATAAAAATAAATTAGTCCAATCAACACCTGCACCATAAATATGGTTACATAAAATAAATGAAGCAACCTCAAAATATTTATATAATTATCTATAAATACACCTTTTCATATACATGCATAATTTCAACCTCTAAACTTTTCTCAAACCAATGTGTGCAGCTTTGCCTATGAATGCAACATTCAATTCAGAGGCAGAATTTGCATATGGGTCAGGCCATGTGAACTCAATAAAGGCAGTAAGACCAGGGTTGATTTATGATGCAAATGAAAGTGACTACGTCAAATTCTTGTGTGGTATAGGTTACACCACTAACATGGTTCAAATTATCACTTGGGACAACAGTGCTTGTAATTCTAGCAATATTGGTAGGGTATGGGATTTAAATTATCCTTCTTTTGGACTTTCTGTATCGCATTCTAAAGCCTTCAAGCAATACTTCACAAGAACCCTCACGAGTGTTGCATTTCAAGCATCTACATATAAAGCTGTGATTTCTGCTCCAAAAGGTCTTGTCATCACAGTGAATCCTAATGTGCTATCATTCGATGGCATCGGAAATAAGAAATCTTTTAAGTTGAAAGTTCGAGGAACAATTAAAGAATCCATAGTCTCTGCTTCCTTGGTGTGGAGTGATGGTGTGCACTTTGTGAGAAGCCCTATAACAATCACTTCTCTTTAGTGTAATTTAGCGTTTGAGAACAAAAAGGTTTTAATAAATAAAGTAAGTGTGAGAGAAGTATATGTTGATTTCTTTGCTTTAATTCACTTTTATATTTGGATTGTTTATTTCTAATTATCTAGTTTGAGCTGGTGTGGTGGCTCGATCGTGAAATAAGGTTGTATATTCTATCATTAGTATTAATGAATTTCATTTATCTTCTATGAATTTTTTTTGTTTTGTTATCTGATATTCAAAAATAATAGTTTTAAAAACGTGGTTTTCTGTCGTGTATGGTCTATGATTATAATGAATATTCTCATGTAGTACCAACTATGACTAGATGTATATATTACCACAAACAAAAACAACAACAATAATAATGTTGAATGAATTTGACGAGCTGAAGATTATAATTCATCAGGAACTGCCTCAACCAACACAAATTCAATCCGAATAAATTGTGTACATTCATTAGTCCATTATCACATAGCTGACTGTTAAGTAATCTTCTTCGCATGTACTATCACATAGCTTAAAGTTAAGTAATCTTCTTCCTATTTATGATATTTTGTTGCCACAACCTAAAAATTTTGGCTAGTTCCAAATGTGACTCGACCGTGGTGTTTTCAACATTTACAGTGGCTGCAAGGGCTTTGAAGGACTCCGATATATTCTGGTGGCTGCGGCCTGAAACACATAAACACGACAACCAACATGAGATCAAAGAAAAACATTATAGCTAGTTTGATAAATCAGACTAAAAACAAGTAAAATAATCAATTACCTTAACCTAGGAGCGATATAGATCGCTCTCATCAAACCCGATGATGACCTCCTCAACGAAATACCGAGTAGGACTTAAGTGTTCTCTCTCTTGAAGAAGCAACGACGAGGATTGCTTTGCAGATTTCGCTTCATCAATACTAGATCCAACATCAATTGCCTAAGTGTGAT
Organism: Cucumis hystrix; assembly: GCA_025688845.1. NCBI lineage: Eukaryota > Viridiplantae > Streptophyta > Magnoliopsida > Cucurbitales > Cucurbitaceae > Cucumis > Cucumis hystrix. Next base: position 11,483,908 of record CM046892.1, on the reverse strand, counting down.
CACAAAACACAAAACCAACTACATTAAATCTAAAAAGTGTGTAAGTGATACTTGTACAAAACACAGAAAAACCCCTCAATAGCACGTTAATCCTCAAATTAAATGAAAACTACTCAAGTGTAACATTGAAACTAAAAACCATATAAAAACCATATTTTAAATGTCTGAAATATTAAAACAACTTACAAATATCCAAGTATACCTTCCTAACTTAAAACCAACCCCAAAATCTCTAAAAATGGTCTAAGTAGCACTTTTCAAATTCATTAATCCAATCTATATACAATAAGAGAGTCATATGCTAAAGCTAAAGCAAAGTAAAACTATCAATTGACAATTATAAGTGTACTGCCAGAAAATATTTTAAAATAATGTTAAATCTTGCTAAATATTAAACAAGAACGTTCATTTATCAATTGGAATGAGATTATACAGGAAACAAGGGCATACAAAAGATAGCCCCACAACATAAATCAAACTAATTCTTACTTCTGTTAGAATAAAAACCACACTTTTATAAAGAATGAAAGAAGATACAAAGGATATACAAAAGAATATGAAATTTATGCATTTGATAACATTTTCTGCACAGTTAATAACATTTTGTTTCATTCATTAACAGTTGCCACATTTTGTATTAATATCTCGAAAACAAACTGCAACTACCAACACATTTTCTGCACCAAGTCATTTGTATTCATTCACATATTAGAACTTTTACCTCCAAGCAGTTAAAAGATGCAAGTGCGCAATGATCATCATATGTTGCAACATCCTAAGTTAAAATTAACAGGTCCACTCATCGTCATTAACAAACAATAAGTTTTATTTCATTCATTCGCAGTTGCCCACATATCCTAAGCCTCTTGCATATATTACATGATTAGTCGGCCCATTATATGCTAAAAATAAATAATTAAAAACAAAAATTCTAGTTCAAAGCCCTAACACACAACAAAATACTGTATAATTACATTCGTTTATCACCCATAACCTTTTCCTGAATTAATCTTAAAACAAAGAATATAAACATTTAATCAAACTTCTAATTTCACGTTCCATTCCCATGCCAAAACATAAATGAACGACAAACAATTTTAAACAGAGGTCTCACCAGTTTCGATCTCAAAAGACTAATGTGTGATCCTTCCCTCTACACTACAAGATATAGGGGAACTACCGATGTCATATAATGTCAGAATTTATATCCAACTACATCGGGAAATGATTTCCTGACGTAAATAGCTCCATTGGAAAGGTCGTCGGCGTAGTGCGTTAGGGTAGCAATTCCCAACGCACAAATGGGACAACATTGGGAATGGGTTACCCCGATGTCGTCGGTGTCGACGGATGGAGGACGTCAGCAGTAGGGAACTCCCAACGAGCCCTCCCTATGTCGGAGAAGCTTGCCCCAACCCATTGTCCACGACGTCAGAGCAAGGGCATCATTCCCGATGCTTTTTGTTCATCAAAATAAATTTTTATATATTTTTCAATTATTATATTCAATTTTTTCTATTGTGAGGTAGTGTATTGGATTTCGATTCAATTTAAATTGCATAAAATTATGAAAGAAAACAAACACAAAATTAATAACAATTTATTAAAATAAAAATTTTTAATTTATAAAATTAAAAACTAAATCCAAATATTCAAAAAATTACAAAATTTTTAAATTGTTTGAAACGATTACATGAAAAAGAAAAAAAAATACACTATCTCTTGATTATTGTCGCGGACACCATACTCGAAGAAGTCCAAACCTACAATGATATAAAAGTAAATTTAGATATATATCACCGATGACAAATTAAATAACTTAAAAGTTAAAAAATGCGTACCTCAAATGTTCAAGGTCCTCTATATGTTTGAGTCATTTTCTCGATCATCTTCTTCATTTCTTCCATTTGTTGGACATGCAACTTCGACGTTCTTCGTTGTTCTTCAATTATCGTTGAGTGTGTTCAAGGATAGCTCTTAGTTCGTTAATTTCTCTTGAGTGCTTCTCTTACTCATAAGAAGATGAAAAATTGCTAGCAGTACTCTTTCGGAACTTGGGTTTATGACCCCAACCAAGAACTTTTGAGTAGCTCGGTCGTATATCCAAAACTATCTTGGATATCTTGTCCCAAAAGAGTGATTGAAAACTTGATTATGGACCAACAATTTTAAATTATAAACTGACAATTAAAATTAGAAAATACAAGAAAAGGTTTTCATAAACTTACATGCACATTTATGATTGCCTGTGAAAAGAATTTGTCACTCCAATTGGCGTGTGTTTCTCTAAACAACTCCATATAGTCCACTGATTGACCTCGTTGTTCAGTGAGCTCATGTTGTCGTTATAGTAACGACTTGGACCCTTTACTATAGTTGTAAGGTTTCGGTTTAGTAGCCTTGTTGGTCCTTGATTGCTCCTATATGCAAACAATTAAAATGTTAGATACAAACAACAAAAAGGAATTAATGTCAAGGAACATTAGAAGATGTAAATCACTTGAAATTGTCAACTCAAGTAGTGATCGCAGAGGAGGTGCCAATCTTTCACACAACTCACCAATCTGTGTGGTGGGTTGGCATGTGTTTCTTCAGGGTTGGTGAACTTCCTAAAATGTCTATGGTTGTCTCCTTGAACTCTTTCCACGTGCTAAGCATTTGATGCTCAACAAATCGAGTAAGTGCTTGATCTGTGAAATCTAGCACGAACTGTTGCTACAAAAGGAAAGTAAATCTGGATTAGGTTTCTATATATGTTACGTAATTTATAAACTTACCTGTAGGCCTCCCTTGACGACCTCGATGTACTCTTGAGAAACATTAGCCCACTTAAGGCAGTTGACTGGAAATATATCTCGCGTTAACACATCGATGGTGTTGCTGAATCGAACAACATGTGGCGAGATTTGCTTATCCGCTCCTAGGGCGATTAATATTGAGATCTTTCGTTCTACTGTACGTATCTCTCCAACTCCAAGTTTCAGGAGTGCTGGCGCCTCCTAAGAGTGAAGTGGGTTGAGAGCCATCTACGAAAGCATAACACCATCAGAAACAAAACATCGTGTTTGTGCAATTGTTTATGTAACGGGACTAACCTAAAGTGTTTCCCACCAAGAACGATCCTCTCGCATTATTAAACGCGTCATCGAACTCCAGAAATAGATCATCCGTCTTTTGAAAACCGTTGGGGAATGAAAACATAATACATGTGACATAAAAAGCAAACTTAATTAGACAAATGAGACTCTGAAACTGAATGTATAAGAAAAATGAAATGTGTGGGTACGTGATTCGTCGTTATTATTCATCGTCGGTTGATCCACTTTGAGGTGATAATTGTTCATTATCATTGTTTATAAAGTTGTCAACGACATGACGTACAATCGGAGATTCCACCACTGTAGGTTTGCACAGAGTGTCATCCTCAATGTGTTCATCTACACGATGTTCAACAATGATTTCCAATACATTTAATTGCTCATTCTCAACATCCTCTACTTCGGGCACATCCCATATACATTTATTTTGGACCACATGAACGATTTTCCAATTGGTACCATTTTTGGGCCTTCAAGGTGAAAGACTTGATGTACTTGGTTAGCTAGAATGACTTGTTCCTCAACGAACCAGAAAATGCAACGTGTTTAGCGAACCAAAAAATCCAATGTGTTAATTCATTTGTAGCCTAATTCGACATGTGTTTTATAACTTTTTTTGATCAGTGTCAAACCATTTATACTTGAATAGCCAAACAAGTCGTTCCAGTAGATATTGAACGTGAAACACTTCATCTAAAACACCGTAGAGATTGTTGTCAGCACTTTCATTGCCACTATTTTCAGCAACTACTATGGTTCTACTGTTTTATGTAGTGAAATCGTGCCCCACCGACAATGCACATCCACTATAAGAGCGAACATCAAATAAAGTTCCCATCGAAAGTGAGAAGGAATTATGAGAAAGGTTTTCTCTCTCACATATTTCTAGGACCTAAAATTCATGTAAATGAATATTTATATAAATTCTCAAATAAGATATACCAATTCTCAAAATCATGTACGCTATATACACGAGCTCTGAACCAATCAGAAAATGCTCGTTGAAGTCTTTTATATGAGTCAGAATCGCTTTGAGCTTCACGATATATCAACCTCAAGTGTTTCCTAAAGTAGGTAATTATGAGTTTGACTGACTACAATAAAAAAGACTTAAAATAGCCAGTGAAGTATAAAGTTGGAAAATGCGTACTTGCAGTAGTTCTCTATTTCATCTACATTGTTGAGCATGTGCCAATGTACTAATGGTCGTACTTACTACACGAACACTTCAAACTTATCAATTACCTGATCGTCGAAAATGCCATCATCATTGCATTGATCTCTAGTGAATTGAGTCTCATTAATCCCACTTACATATCTCGAACAAAAAATCCCAGTTTCATTCATCACATATGCTTATACAATAGATTCCTGAGAACATGCTTTGTTCCAAAAAAAATATTTTAATGTGGGACAAGGTGTATCATTACGTCGAAGAAGGAAGACATGTGAATATTCTTTCCAACTTACAAAGTATGATAATGATATCTGATTGCAATCGATCCAAATCACTTATTCTTATCGTTCTTGCACACAAGTCACGAAAAAAACCACACAATTCAGTAACATTAGTGGACACATTTTTTAGTATACATGCTCAAACACGAATAGGGAAAAGTCGATGTAGCAAAATGTGACAGCCATGTGTTTTAATACCTAATATTTTCTTGGCTCTGTTGTTCACACATCGAGAGATATTAGAAATGAATCCACAAGAAAACTTAACTGATTTCAAATGCTTGCAAAACGCAACTCGCTCGTTGTTAGTCAACGTGTAACTTGCATGTGCCTTCACCAAACTATTATCAACTTCTATTAGGTGTAAATCCTTTATTATTTTTAAATCTTGTATGTCCAACTGACCATTCGTGGTATCTTTCGTTTTGTCTTCAATATTCAACAACGAATCAATAAAGTTGTCAAAAACATTATTTTCAATATGCATTACATCAAGTTTATGACGTAATAGTAGTCTTGCCTAATAAGGATGTTTGATAAAGATATTTTTCTTAGTCCAATTGAGAGCTCTCTTTCTTTTCTTTTCTTTTAGTGAGGGATATTTACTCATAACTAGAAAATCCAAGGAATGTAGTTATTCCAATATATCATGCCCATTAATTACAACTGGAGGAGCCGTACGCTCTACCTTTACATCATGTAGCTTATTTCTACGCCAAACGTGGTTCTCTGAAAGATAGCGTCAATTTTCCATGAAAGATATTCTTCCTCTTATCCCGAATGACAAGTTATCTCCCATTCATATGGGGCGTGCCTGATACCCTTTCGTACTCAATCCGGATAAAAAGTCATTAATTGTACATTACAAGCTGCATGCAATTAAAAGAACTGGCTGGTAAGAGAATCATACATATGAACATAAAAAGTCTATAACTCTTTCAATTTCCCAATCAACAGTTGTATGGAACATGCCTAATACCTTTACGTACTCAATCCGGATAAGTCACCATACGTTGGAAAGTCATTAATTGTACACTAGAAGGCTGCATAGAATTGAAAGAACTGGCCGGTAAGAGAATCATACATATGAACACCAAAAGTCTATAACTCTTTCAATTCTCCAATCAACTGTTGTAGGTAAACATCAATTTCCCTACTGAGAGATGTTGGACCAGGAATGAGCAATGACATGAAAAAGTTGGACTCTTTCATGTATTTTCAAGGTGACAAATTATAAAGAATTAACACCACAGGCCACAACTGTACGAGGTACTCATATTTTGAAATGGATTAAACCCCTTTGAAGCTAATCCCAAACGAACATTCTATGAATCTGAAACGAAATCAAGAAATTCACAATCAAAATGCTTTCATCTCTCTGCATTAGTTGGATGTCTTAACACATCCTCTATTTCAACTCGTTTATCTTTATGTCATCTCATGTGAGACTGTGACGACCCGGACTTTTCGACCTTGTCTAAGTCGTTACGTTTACTCAAAACCGTTTGTTGACAAAAGACATAGCAAGATTCAGTTGAAACCGTAAGAAAACGAAGGGAAATTTTAATCGGGCCCTATTTCAAAAATACAAAATTTCAAATGCTGTTTAAAAAAATTTAACTAATTGTAGACTTAGTTAAATCAAAATACTTTCAAACCGTCAGCGGAAGCAGTTTAAAGACAGTCCCCTATGGCAATTCACGAGTCCTTCTTGTCCCTCGTCGGTCTGCCCCTCATGTTACCTTTGCCTGAAAAGTTAAACATAAAAAGGGTGAGTATTAATATACTTAGTAAGAGACCCACTACTGGTCCCGTTAGGGGAAAATAAATTATTAGCATCCTATGGTGTACCCTGCACAATCACAGTCTTGTGATCCCTTAGGATGCACATATCAGTCTAGTGCTCCCGAAGGATGCACATAAAGGGGATGATCCCGAAGGACACCCGCAGGGTAACTATCCACTAGGAACTAATAATTTATCCCCTCAGTCCATTCTAAACATCTTAAAAATCATTCTCAATACAGTCAAATTTCCTTATCACATAAGCTCCCCCTTTAACCTCAAACAACCATATTATCTAAATTTCACCCAAGGACAGTCGAAACATATCACTACTTCAGTCAACCACATAAATAGCCCAGCAGTCACAACATACGCTAGACAACAAGTCCACGTCAATCCATACATACATATATAAATTTCATTCAGTCAAGCACAATATACATTAAACTTTCAGTCCACACCCAAAAACACAGCATAACCGTCATCCCAACTCAGTCCAGACATGACATTTCAGTTCATATAAGCAATACGTCTTAATTCTTGTTATTGAGTCCAGTAGAAAGTCCCTTACAGTAACTTTACTCTAACCCTTGATTGAACCCACGTTTGCCAACAACCTAAACATTAAGACAATCACTCAATATCTCTTTCCAACACATAATTCATTTAAAAATCAACCCAATGTGATGTTTCACAACTTACCCAAGTTCACGAACCAAGCTCCAATTAAATCCAATAATTGTTGTGAGCCCAAGGGAATTAGGCGTTACCTTCAACCTAAGATCGAACAACGGTCAGCAATTAATCCAACCAATAACTCAAATTCGTTTCGAAACAACTACAATTCACAACTTTAATTTGTTACCAACAAAACCACTTCGACAATTTACCGTAAAACAAAGCCAACGGCACTCCACGGCGCGGAACCTTACGTGTGGGTCGGTCGGCGGTCGGCTTCCAATCCGCGGCTGGAAGATGGGGAGACGCGGGTTGGGTTCGTCGAACGGTCAGAACCGAGGAAGGCCCGACGCGGACGGCTGCTGATGCTTGGCGGATGGAAATGCGGCGGCTTGGGGTGGTCTCACGACGCGCGGTAGACGCTGCCCGGTTCCACGGCGGCGGCGGCGGATGAAGACGCCAGGAGACAGATCTAAGGAGGGGAAGGGGGTTCGACTGGTTTCGACTGGTTTTCGACGCAGACGGACGGCGGCGTCGCGAGACAGAGGTCAGCGCGGACAAAGAAGTGGAGCTGTGCGGCTGGGCGACGGTGAGGCTGGGCTTCGCCGGTCGGACGGAAGGAGAGGGGCGGCCGGCTGTTGCTAGGGTAGAAAGAAGGAGAAGAAGAAAGAAAAAAAATGAGGGGGGGAGGCTGTTTTCACGCGAAGGAGAAGAGGAAGAGAGAGGGGGGGGCACGTGAGGAAGAAGGGGGGAAAATTTTTAATTTCCCCCCTTTTCTTTTGCTTTATTTAATAATAATAATAACAATATAATAATAATAATAAATAATAAATAATAATATCATTATTATTATTATCTTTTCCTCCTTCATTTTGTTTTCTTTCCCATTAGTTTAATCCCACCAAAAGAAAATAAATAAAATAAATAGAGCAATCCGATTAAATAAATTTCCTAAAGTTCGGGGTGTTACAGAGACAATCATTCTTATAATACAAACAATCGCTATAATCTCGGTGTCAACGGAAAGTGGTGTAATTCCTTATGCAAATTTTTTTCCTTTTTCTAGTCCTAACCTTATATCGAAACTCACCACAAGTTGGACAATGTTGCAAATTGTCAAATTCCTTCCAGTACAATATACATTCGTACTTACACGCATGAATAGTCTCATATCCCAAGCCTAAGACATGCCGTTTTCATTTGGATTTGTAGAATGAACTAGGGATAGTACTACCCATTGGAAACGATGCTTTTAACAGTTTTAGTAACATGTCGTAGGACTTATTACTCTAGCCGTTGAGAACCTTAATATGCATCAACTTAACCAAAAAATTCAGGGAGGAACATGCTGAACAACTAAGGTATAACTTATTTTGTGCTTCCTCCAATAACTCTTGCAATATGTTTGTTCTCTCTTGTTCTACACCAATATTAATCGGCATTTCATTCTCCAAACCTTCCTCTGTTTCTTCTTCATATTTAATCGAAGCTTGTAAATCATTAAGCATACCCAACATTTCATTTTCTTCAAGAAAAGGGTTACTGTTAGTTCCTTCATCAAAAGGGTTACTCCTAGTCCCTTCATCAAATATTTTTATACCTCCATGCAAGTTCATTGGCTCTCCATAATACACCCAGTTTGTATAGGAGAAAGATATTATAATTGTTAATAGATGTTGCTCCACACTCTTTAATGAGTCCTAAATTGAGTTCATACATATGTTGCATGGACACCTTGTTCATTCGTAATCATCGACGTGATACGAATGAATTGGGACATTCTCTCTATACTCAACTGAGAACTTAATTCTAAGTTTGTCTATGAAGGGATAAAAGTCCTATGGCAGCGGAAGAATTTAAAGAACAATTCCTTAAATTAATTTGAAAATCTTAAAATACCAGTACATTGGCAAAAATTAGAATCAAAATTCTAAATAAAATCTAAGCATGCTTTTAATTTACAAGATATAGAGAACTTCCTTTCGATGACATCTCTGAATCTACAAACCACCAAATTGGGGACACCACCCGTTAGAGACCTTCCTATCCTCTTGGATGAGATTGGTTTGTGGGAACCAATTGGGATGGGAAAAAGTTTAGAGGTAGTTGAGAGAAACTCTTTTCTTTTTGCACATAAAAAGCCTTCGATTTCTTTTCTTGATGAATTAGTTAAAGAAAACTGTTTTCTTCTAGATATTTATAAATCATGAGCTTCTATTATCAAATCTACTAATTAATTAACAATTAATCAATTAGTTAATAATTAATTAACTCATATTTAATTAATATTTCATTCAAATCTTATTTGAATGTATATCTCTCCAATATCTTATAGATTTATATTAATATAATTAATTCAATCATATTTAATTGATATTTCATTAGATTTGTATGAAAATCTTTCTAATATCTTATAAATTTATATTAATATAATTTTTTAAATCATATTTAATTAATATTTCATTCAAATATTATTTGAATGAATATCTCTGCAATATCTTATAGATTTAATTAAATCAAATTTATTAAATAAAACTAAACTATTAATTAATTCTCCAATTAATTAATAGCTAAATTAAATATCTTATATTTAACTTAAATTAAATTTGAATCATATTCAAATATAAGTTTCTCTCCTAAACAATAATTTTAATATGAATCCAGTTCACATTAAATTAATATTTGAACTCATTCATATATTTTATCTCTCATAAATTAATTTTGAATCATATCCAAAATTAAATTTATACAATAAAGATTGATAAACTTTATATTATAATGTATCATTATACATTAAACTAGTTTCCCAAGTAGATTTGAACATTTCAAATTACAACCAATATAAATAAATCTCATTGCTGTTTACGAGCTAGGAAGGGGACCTAATGGACCTACCGATAAGAAGCTACAACGATATGAGATTAATTGGCTAAACTCATTAACCACATTAATCAATATTCGTTAACTCTGTACACTCCACTAAAGACTCACAGTTGAACTCTTCTCACTGCAGATATATTACTGTGTCCACGGATATAGATCAATAACAGTAAGTTCGTCCTTCACGAGTGTTCGTAACACCAGCTAGGTGAATTTACCGTTTTACCCCTGGGTTACCTCTAATTCTTAAATACCAGTGCTCCTCCAATGAACAACCTGTTTATGGTCCTACCAATAAACAGAAACCCCTCTCGTGCCATAGAGAGGGTAGGGCCCTTTGTTCAAGACCTGCAGACACTATTTAAGGGAGCTCATTTACTTACCATAAAGTAGGGGAGGAGTGAATTCCATCTATGTTCCCAGCTCCCCACTCGGTCTTGTCTCCAAAATGATAAGCTTATTAAGTCGGCGATCTGGCCACTCTCGCCCGTACAAATCAAAGGACAATCCCTCGCGAACAGGAGTTCAAAACACATTCAAGATTAAGACTAAGTTACCTAGGTCATCTTAGTGAAATAGAAATCTAACTTGTTAACGGAGTTACATCTAGTGCTTATTATTTTGCAGTCCTGTCTTATGCAATCTCATTGCATAAGATACCCTCACTCGCATGTCAACTACACAAACGCGTTAGATCATTGCTTCTGTATCAAATACAAAGTGAGCCGTATCGATAGTGTTACCATGATAAGGTACCCAGACTTATCCCTATACTATAGACCCTTTAAGCTGATCTTGAACATTGATCCCTATATGTCTCTACATACTGTTCAAGTCTCATTAAACATCTTAGGATGTTAGTTTATTGGATTTGGGTTATTAAGACAAAACTAATATTATAATCAATAACAATTATTATAATAATAACACTTTATTAATAACGGTCAATGAATTGTATTTACAATCTACGAGTTTTAGGACATAAATCCTAACTGTCTAATCCTTGTCCATTGCTAAATACCTAAGACATAAATAGGTTTGATTAGTCTTATATTCCTCCTCTCAAATGCTCAAACTTACTCCAAGTTACACCTCATAAGTACCCAATCTTCCAACATTCACTAAAGCTATGTTTAAACTAATTAAAAAGGCTAGCATAATTGCATGATAGCTAGAATAAACTACAAACACTTTCAACAAACATTACAATCCATTATAGACCCCTTCAATCCATTATAGCCCCTCACCCCCTAATAATTTCAACTGTTTCAACTATTTAAATAAAACAAATACAATAACAAATTAAAATCATTGCTAGATAGCCAGAATAAATCAATGAAAATACTTTAACTAAAACTTCCAACAAACAACTTTCTCAATCCAGTATAGGCCCTAATCCATTCTAGCCTGCCCCCCTCAAGAATTTGAACAATTTAAACTCCATTTCAACAATTTAAACCCCCTCAACAATTTCAATAATTTCAACAATTTCAATTTCAATTTAAACCCTAACAATTTCAATACATTTAGACATGCATTTCAAGAATTTCAACCCTAAAGTTTATGAGTTGATACTTCCTTGTTGTTGATCGTGATGATTGTATGATGTGGTATGGGTCGATCTACTGCAAGACGCTTGTGGAAATTCCAGGATTAACGCAAGATGCTGGTGAAGTGAATTACAGGCCTTGGCGGGTAAACGTTGGTGAAGTGAATCCCACATCTGAGCGAGGTGTGTGTTCTTGATAGTTAGAAGTTGGTGGAAGTGAATCTCAGGTCTAGGAAAGAAATAAATTAAGAGATGCTGGTGAAAGTGAATCTCAGGTATATCGTGAATTGGTGGAAGTGAATCCCAAGTATAGGCAAATGAGACACTCATGAAAACGAATCCTAGGTCTAAGAAAAAGCATGATTATCGCGAGACGCTAGCTGAAATCCCAACTCCATCACGAGGTGCTAGTGAAGAAAATCTCAAGTCTAGACGATGAGAGAATCTTAGGTCCTAGCAAAGAGTGGTGAATGCCCGGATGTTTGAATGCGTAGAATTTATTTGATATTGCTGTGGTTGTAAACTGATGCGATGAAAACTTGTGTTTATGAGAATTTTGTTGAAATTTATGTCCTAAAATTCATAGTTTGTAATCATATTGTATTTAATAAAGTCATTATTAAGAAAATGAATACTATGATTTTAAATCCAATAAACTAAGTCCGAAGGCTATTTTTGAGTGAACTTTAACTTTATATGGAGACATAAACGTGGATTAAGTTCGAGTATATAGCCTAAATAGTTTTTAGTATATGAATAAAGGTTGAGTGCTTTATTTAGAAAAACTATGAATGTGGCCAGCTTTGTAGTTAGTACAAATGAGTTGATCCTGAATTATTCATGTAGAGATATGAAAGTGGGGGCATCCTATGTAAAGTGTTTACATAAGATTGAACCATGAAATAATCACTTTTACGTTATAATGTTGTTTATTGTTTAAAATAGACTATCTTAATTATTGATGACCTAAGTAACTTAATCTTAATCCTCAACCAACTATGAACTTCTGTTCACATGTGGTTATCCTTAGATCTGCATAGGTGAGGGCAGCTCATCAACGTTGGCCCAATAAGCTTTCTATTTCAGGGGTAAGATCGGGTGGATAGCGGGAAACATAGAGTGCAAGACGGAATTCACTCCTACCAGCTTTAGGGTTAGTAGATAGGTAGTTGTCTGAATCCAAATCTTAAACAAGGGGCCCTACCCTCTCATTGGCTCGAGAGGGATTCGGTTTGTAGGTTGAATCTTAAACCAATTGTTCAATAGTGGATCAGTGGAACTTAAGGAGCAAGATGTAGTCTCGAAGGTAACTATATTTTAACCCAGTCGAGGTTACGAACAACCTGTGAAGGATTAAATTACTGATCATGGTTATATCAAAGGGATTTAAATATATCTATAGTAAGGGGAGTGCAACTACCGATCTTTAGTGGAATGACTCGTTAGTTAACGAATGTTGATTAGCTCGATCTAAAAGAGTTTAGCCAGTTAATCTCGGATCATTGGAGCTCATGATCTATAGGTCCACTAGGTTCCTCTGCTAGCTCATATGGAATAAACTTAGAGCATGATGAAATGAGTCGAATTGTTCGATTTAAGTGAAGAGAGAGAAACCAATAAGTATATGCGATATAGTTGTCGATTATCAACTTAGAAAAAGAGTTTTATGTTTAAATGGGATTTGAATATTAAAGAGATGAATACGAGTTTATACTCGAAAGCTCGAAAATGATGGAAATAGTCAAATTTGCCAAAAGTCAAAATGTTGACTTTTGACTTTGCAAAGTCAAACTTTGACCGACAATATATTCAAATATGATTCTAATTTCTAGAAAATGATTGCAGATCCATGCTCTGGAGGTCAAATTTAGTCAAGATGGATAACATAGTAAAAAGTCAAAATGTTGACTTTAGGTTTGAAAAAGTCAAACTTTGACTTTTGACCAAATAACTATTTTGTCCTTTAATCAAAGTTAGTGGGATCATCCAACAAATGTTGGATGATCTTATATGGCACACCATCTTCCTCTTCCTTTTGGCAGCCTATTTTTGGCAAAATATTGAACACATTGCAACATAATTTTCTCTGCAAATGAGTTCATCTGACTCTTCTTAATGCTACTTTATCCACTCAGACCATTTATTGGGTTATGAAAAAACAGGTTTGTATTAGTAGTAGAGGCATGGTTTTTTAATAGAAGGATTGTGAGATATGAATGACACACGAGTGTCATTAGTAATTTGTAAATACAAAACACACATCCAAACAAGTATTCATTGAACAAACGATGCAACTATAAAAACCAATGAATTCCATGAAATTATAGCAAAGCTAAACTGCTAGCATAGCACAAATTATGCACTTGTAACACGAGATTGTAACTACACTACACTAAAGCAAACAATTCCAAGCAACAATAGAACATTCTATTTGTAACTACACTAATTGGGGCCAAACGCATCAACTATCACAAATGTTAACATACACCATTAGCATAAACCCAAGATTTTAGCTAGAATGTTTCTTTGCATGTTTGCTTAAGATCTAAGAATTGCATAGAAATTTAATTCTGAGCACTCTACTTGTCCAGCATCACAACTTATTCAATTAGATAGTTAAAAAAAATGAAGTACCAAGGTTCTTTATTAATGTCCCTAAATTCCTTCCATCTAATGCTACAAATATGAACAATCAACATTGACAAAAGGAAAAAAAAAATGAAGTACATACAATACATCAAGAAAACAAACGAAACCAAATCCAAAGTACACTGTACTGATGCCAAACTTGTTTACGAAGCCCAGGAAATAGAGGTTGATGTAGACAGTTAGTTCTTTTAGACCAATTACTTTTCTATAGACAAAAAACCTACCCTTAAATTAAGATACAATGACCGAAGAAATTAAGAACATAGAAGTTGGATGACATTTACCTTGTTATTGATGTAAATAGATGGTCAACAGAGGTCATCGGAGACAAATGAAGGTCAGAGGATGTGGAACTTAAAATCTGCAATATGGTGGAGAAATTATCTGGGCCAACAGTTATATTTCAGAGTTTGAAATGATGAAAAGAGTTTATATACTGTGATATTCCACTCATTGCACTCACCATAAAGGAAGAAGAAGACTAATCGTGAATCATTAGCTTTAAGTGTTTAATAGCAGTAGAGAGGTGAGCTGGTAGGCTACGAACCCTAAGCGAAACCGATGTGGACGACGGTGAGAGAGCATAATGTTCTTGCAAAATCGTGAGAGGCAGTTGATTTCGCAGAAACCCGAATGAAAGTCGATTTCTCTATTCTTGCAAAAAGCCAGGAAAATGACGATGAACAGAGAGACGACGATGACAGACGGAGATGAAAGTGTCTTCGTCCTTTGTTGAACGATAGTCGTGAGAGGTAGGTATCACAGTCATCGATCATGGTGGGTTTAGGCGTGGGTTTCACAGTCGTGCTAAAGGGCATTGATGTCTAGAGAGCAAAAAGAATTAGACTGAATAAGGCTGAAGAAGGGGGGAAATATTTGGAGAGAACTTAACTATTTATTTCTCACTTTTGTTTGTTCTTTTCCATAGCCCATTTAAGACGAGCTATCTTAATGGGTTATTAAAAGTCCTTTTGGTGTAGTGGGCATCGAAAAATATCCAACCATAAAATTAATTGCTAATCTTTCTCCGATGTCATGCGTTATGGCGTCGGTGAAAGTATAATAATTATATAATTTCTTAAACCGTGTTTCGACGTCGTGTGCTATGGCATCAGGCAAAGTATAAATATTATATAATTTGCTAAAGCTTTTGCTGACGTCGTCAATGTCCACGTTGGGAAACACTAATATTTATATAATTATTTAAGTGTTTGTTGATGTCTTCTGCGACGACATCAGGGTATATCGAATGGTTGCATCATTCTGTCAGACCCTTCCGACGTCCTTCTCTACAACGTTAGAAATTGTTTATAATAAAGTAATATATTTAATTTTTCCTGACGTCTAATAAGAGTGCATCAGGGAAAGTTTAACTCAAAATTTTAAATACGTATAGAGGTGGATATAGCTCTACGTCGTGGATAGCCACGTGGGGAAGACTACCTACACCGATGCAACATTTCCTATGTTTGAGAAACCCCCTTTTTCTTGTAGTATGGTATGTAGCCGAGAGGGTTAAGATAACCTTTAAATGTGTTGGCGAACTGGCTTTGCAAGGCCGAGAAGACATGCAGTTAGAGGTTATTTAGGCTATAGGCTTGGCAAGAAGGCTTGTTTAGAGGTTAGCAATGCGATTGGGGCTTATTGTTGGGCGACAAGACAACACAAAGAAGGCTATACTAGAGGCTTAGAGGTTAGTAGGCGAGAGGGACTCAGTGGTCAAGGGTATGCGATGAGAGGTTAGTTAGGCAGCCAAGTCTGTGCAATGAAGAGCATAGAAGTTAGCTAGGCATTTGGCTTGGTGTTTTGGCATGCATGTCCTTGACACTTTGGCATTTTGGTTAGGCAAGATGAGGAAGAGGTGGAGTCGGTTAAGTGGATTCCAGGTGTCATGGCATGCATAGGTTAAATTTTGGGTGTAGGAGATGTCAATAAAGATTCATGCAGCCTTCAGTATAAATAGGTCACTTCGGATAAACATTTCTCCCAAACCACTCGTGCGTTTTTACTTAAATTAGTCTCAAACGATCACAAGTTGAGTCTATTTTCTATTTTGGGGCTGGTGGTTTAATTTGAGAGAGAGAAAGTTGAGTTTAAGTTGAAAGAAGAGAGAAAGGTCATTCTCTGGAGAATTTGAGCAATGTTCACTTCAAGGAGGCTACAGCCACGAGGAGTTCTGGGCTGCCATTTTAAGGTAAGAAAGCTAAGACAATTTGCAACAACTTTGTAGGAGAAAGTATTCTCATTTAAGTACTATATTTTAAGGTATTAAGTTATAAATTAGAAGTAAGGTTCTGATCGAAAATGAGTTTTTGGACAGTGAAGGTTGTTGGGTGAGTGACAAGGTAAGACTAGATGAGTTGGGCGTGCGTTTTGAGTTAAAAGTGGTTAGTGTTGCGTTTGGGTTGGTGTTGGATGCATAAGATGCGGAAGGACGCGCACAGCCAAGGAAGCACGCGGTAAGCCCTGTGCGTGCAAAGGTCCTGCGTGAGATGGCCAGGCGAGATGAATAAGGCACGCACGGGAAACCTCTTGTGAGGTTAACACGCTGCAGGCCTGCCTACACTATGCGCGTGTGTGCCTGCCCGGCCATGCCAAATGGGTGTTTTGGGCTGTTTTTGGTATTTTGGGAATTTTTAAGCAGAGTTTTGATGTTTTCATGATGAAAGGGAATTAATTGGAGTTCTTTTCCATCATTTCAAGACAAGAATAAATCGGGCAAGTCTATAGACCAAAGATTTGAGTTCCAAGCTATGAGTGATAACATGAGTTTAAATTAATTTCTAAATTTTATCATTTAACAAATGTTATTGCACAGACTTTGATGGATGAATGTTTGAGTTTACTGATTTACAAGCATGTTTTTAGAAGTGTTAAAGTATCTTATTTAAAAATAATTTCAAAGCATGTATTTATGGTTATGCCTATTAATATTACAAGCCATGTTTTACGAGTATGCTTGAGTTTTGATTTAGTAAAGTTTACCGTTTTAAGAAAGATATTAATGAGAATGGTTTAAGAGAAGCCCATGGTACTCTATATATCGAGTTCTCAATAGTCAATGTGCATAGAAATTCAGGGGTAAAGGGTTAAGCTGACCACTTAGTCGCTACCAACAAGTTTAGGCAAGATAGTATGATCAACTCTATGCTATCTTGACCGACAATATAGATCAGGCATGGCAGATCAAGCTAGTTATTACCGTGATCAAGTTTCCTAGATATAGAGTATACAGAGACAAAAGAGTATTCGAAAGATAGAGTATTTGATAGACAAGAAAGAGTTTAGTTTAAAGAAATTATAAATATTTTATATTTACGTAAGTTTTATGAAAAAAATTAAAGTGTGTTGTTTAAAATATGTTTTATAAAATCATCACTCACTAGACTATTTAGCTCACCCTTTCCAAATGTTTTCTCACTTTCCACGTAGAGGTCGTGATCCGCAAGTCTGACCATTGTATCCGAGTCTGCTGTGCAAAAGTTGTGAATAGTTTAGTTACTAAGGACCAGTTCTAATTTAAACCTTATTATGTACATAGGTTTTGTTAAGGGGTTAAGCCCAGTTATAGTTTCTGTATGATCCTAAAAAAGATGGTCTGTATGTAATGACATTTGGTCTAAACTTGTTTTGATCTAATGTAAAGAAGTTTATGTTAGTCATATTCTTTTACTTTTCGCTGCGTATGTTTTAATTTGCTCGAGTTGTTTAGCATGATTGAGGATCAGTAATAAAGGTCAATTGGTGTTGTTTAGAGAATGAAAAGGATGTCGGTTGGTTTCACACCACATCTTGAGCCGAGCAAGCAGGTGCTTGGGGTGGGGTGTGATAATGTGAGTTCTGCCTCCCTTTCAAACACACTTGTCGCTAAAAACAAAATGTGAAAAAGAAGATTATCTTCTTTAATTCAGTGGCCGTCACCCCTTTGGTCCATATGGAAAGAAAGAAATAGTAGAATTTTCAACGACAAAGAAAAATCAAATTATGAGGTTTAGGAAGATATTTTTGCGTTAATGGCCTATGGACAAGCATATCCTCACGATTTATCAACTACACAACTAGCTCTATTGCATTAAGCATCAATGCTTTTGTTAATTGCTTATGTTTTTTCGCTTTGGGTATTTAGGCTTCACTCTAGCCCTTTTTGTATTCCCTGCTTCCTGTATTTTTCTCTGATCATTAATGAAGCGGGAATGATGATGGTATTAAGGGGGTGTCCACTTAGTGGAAATGTCCGGGTACACCTGCTGACCCCATAATATCTTTTTCAAAAAAATGTTACTGATAGCGACATAATTATGCTTCTATCAGTTTCAACTATCAACTTTTATTTTACGAATAGAAACTAATAGAAGCATATCAGTGTCTATCAATGCCTATCATTGAGAGAATTTGAAATTTTGCTATATTTTGTAAATATTTTGTCAAATTTGTCATATTTTACCTTCCTCAAATTAATATGATTTATAAAAAAGAATATTTATTCTCTTTTTCCGTTGCATTGTTGTCAATTTCAATTGTCAACTTTTATTTTACTAATAGTTTAATTTCAATAATCCATTTTATGTTTTTTTTTTCTCTTTTATTTATTCCAATATTATTTACTTTCATTAATAGTTTGTTAGCTACATCGACGCATAGAGAGAGAACAAATATTATTTAAGAGAATGTTTGAATACAATATGACGCCACTAGCGCATTCCAAAACTCCACCAGGGCACTCTGCCTCTGGATATCGGCTTATTGGTCGGACAACGAGACCCCGTACTAGGTTGTTCCTAGAGTCACATAAAAATATTCAATACATTCGAACAATCTAATAGTGTACTTTATATCATAGGCATCTAAACATACAACTTTTCCCAACATTAGAAAATTGGTTGAAACAATTCATGGTAGATAAAACATGAATATGTGTAAAACATCACCAAAACTTGGTATCATGTTAGCGTAGAGTGATATCAATAAGTACAATAGATCAATCATTTTCATGCGTGCACGTAGGACCGCATTTACACCACAAAAACACATTCTTGTGGTGTATCATCATATTGTTTATATATTCACAAGTTATGGTGAGAAAATCACCACATCGCTTTTACACTACGGAAACATGTACATATGCTTTCTCACATGGCTAAAAGATCCAGTAAAATATGAAAACCACTTTCCATAATTCTCACCTCTGTCATTTAGAGAACATATGCTTTCTCACTATTTCCAAGCCATGCACTTTCTTTTAATAAATAAATAAAAAAAAAAAACACATTGTAAAACACACAGACTTGAAGTAATAAGATAAAATTATTGAAAATTCGATCACATTAAAAATTCTCTAAAATCATACATAAATATAACTTCATAATATTTAATAATAATAAAACATTCCGTAAATAAACCACTCCCAAAATTGTTGTTGGTGACACATTTTATTATGTCAAATCAACTTTCCAACCTTAACCATTAACTTTTCGCCAAGTATCCAAATTTCTTATTCACTTTCATCTCTTTATTATAATGATGATGATTGCACGTATTTTCCTCGAAATGTTAACATAAGTAGGTCCACCTTCTCCTTCTTTATAAAAAGTATATTTACTTTGATGCACGCCACAACCATATAATTATTAGTACCTTCCAATTTCAATTGAGCAAATTTTTATATTTAACACACAAGGTACCAAAAACTGATTTTTTTTTCCCGCAAAATTACTCTTCTTCCTTTGCCAAAACAAATAGTCTATCTTATTTTATTTACCATCTTTCTTATTTCCTTTAAATTGATTAGCAGTCCACCAAATATGGCTAACAATATTCTTCTTTACTTCCCAATCTTCTCACTCTCAACGTTTAATCTTAACAAATAAAGGAGTTTCTGTCCATGAAGGAAAGCCCCAAAAAATATTACCAAATTCTTAAATAAGTAGAGACCCAAGAACCTTTTCTGTGTTTATTCGAGGAATTTGTATTTTATTAAACAAGAAAGCCAAAACCAGAACTAGAATACCAAATTGATGTGAACAGACTATTAATTTAATTATCAAAACATGTTCTTTAATTTTGATGTATTTCTTTAATAATTTTAAAAATAAGTCATGCTAATTAGTTTGAAGTTACCTTTCATCCATTTGACCAAATAGTATCAGTCGTGATGAGACAAGATCGAAATATTTTTCAATAATTTATAAAGGTAAGATAGAAAGAGACTAGTTTTTTTCTTATATATATATTTGAAGTGTTTTTATTTGGAAAAGCTAACACCCATTACTATCACTAAAATTAAATTTAAGGACTAATTAAGATTTATTTAAATTATGAAGACTAAAGTATACACTTAAAAGAGTACTTTTTTTTACTCTTTTACCTAATTACAGAGAAGGCTAAGTCTTGAAACACATCTCAACTAGGTTGACATATCTATAGCATCCTTATCATACCTCATTCCATTAACTATGTAAGATAAGTTTTAAAAGTATATGGAGGAAATATTGTGTTAGCTATTTAATAATGATTCTAAGATATATAACAAAAAAGTCAAATAAAGTTATATGTCAAAGTGAACATACAGAGTACCCCTCTTTCCTATCGATGTTATACTAAAGAAAAGATTTTACTTTATATTATCTTTTTAGATTGAAAGTGTAAACTTTTGTTTTGTAAGTAATTTATTTTTTAAGTTCAGGGAATTCATAGGATTTTGGTACTTGCTCTGTCCTTTCAAGAAGAAAACAAACTAAATAATATTATATACTCAAACTAACCATTAGGGAGCTTTTGACGTTCAAGTTCGAAATCAAATGCCTGAAAATTAAATGTCTGTGAGCTTATTTGATAGGGTTTTGATGCTTTGCAGTGCAGGATTTGAAAATCTGGATTTCTGATGCCTGTGTTTGGAGTGTTGATTTTGAATTATTGGGTATAGCTAATTTGTTTAGTTATTTTTTTATTAATTGTACGTCCTAAATTTATTTTGTATCAAATTTTTAATTGTTTTTTTTTTTCATATTTTGTACCTCTAATTAAAAACGGCCTAATAAGTTTCAAAACAAGCACAACTAAAATGGTCATGCAAAAGTGAAAATCAAATAGAGTTACATTTAGCCATAATTATAGTTGTCTTCCTATGACACACATGCAATGTATTTTAAACCACTTTTATAAAAAAAAATACTACATAAAAATGAGTTTTTTAATTTTGAAAAAAGAAACACTTTTTTCTTAAATCAATCCAAATAAGTATTAAGTCTTTTAGTTAAATTTACTAACGAAAAAAATGAAAAATGTTATTAAACTAAAAATAAACCATGGTATATAAGTGATAAATAATTACAATTTCCACTATATTACCAATATATTAATATTTGATTTATACTCAAGATCACAATAGATAGGTCATCAATTTTTATCTTGGAAAAATATAACAAAATAAACAAAATCTCCTAAAATGAAGGACAAATTAATTTTATATAATGAAGAGAAAATAGATAATTAAAAAGATGATCTAATAATAATAGCTATAAAAAAATTCCATTAGAAAAGAAAATAGAAGAATGAAAAAATGTGTATTTTAAAAAATATTGTTGTGATTAAATCAAAGGCGTATTTGGAATTATTCAGAAAAAAAATATTTTTGAAAGACTCATGTATATTAAATTTTCAAAGTTTGCAGCAGTTGCAAAAGTTGGTGGATGAAAGTTCGTCGACGAAGTTGTCAGAAATGACACCTAGTGGTTGACCAACAATGGCCACTCGGAGTGGTGTTTGGAGTTGGTCAAAGAATTTTCTAGATTGAATGAGAAAAAAATGTAATCCATGGGCTTGAATAGTGTTTACTATTCAATCCCATGGAAAAGAGTGTAGGAAGCCTTGGTGAAGACGATCGTTGATCAATGGTGAAAATGATCAACGGTCGTCAATTTTAAGACGATTGGTTGGTCGTCAACCATCATGACAATCAATCATCAAGGGTTATAGCTATTGATCATTGACCATCACTATGATCTCTTGTTAATAGGCATGAGATCGATAATTAACGATAACAATTCGTTGTCTTCGATCAAGATGTTCAACTCACGAGCAATCAAGATAATTGTTTACTGACGATCAAAACTATTGATAATCAACGGTCAAGACAATCCAGAGTCAACGATCAAGATGATCCGAAGCCAACGATTAAGACGATCAATTGTTGTGACCGTCATCGATCGACCATGATCAGTCATCGTGGTTGATCGTGATGTTGGCTAATTGTAACGCCCTTGGAAAAAAAAAAAAAAAGGGTTAATAATAAAATAATATTATTTTATTATTAAATATTACTATTAAATAATTATTTTTTTCTTTTCTTTTTCTTTTCTTTTTTCTTTCTTTTCTCTTTTTCCTTTCTTCTTCCCCCGCGTGCAGGCCCCCCCCCCCTCCTTTTTTCTTCTTCCCCTTTTCCCTTTTCCCCCCCCCGCCCCCCCCCCCCCCCCCCCTGTTCTCCTTTCCGTTCCGGTGAAGCCCAGGTGGCCGCAGCAGCCGCGCCGCGCCGCGCCTCTGTTTGCGAAGTCCCACCGCACACAGCCGTAGCCGTCTGCCCAGATCCGTCCCTGTTTCGTTCGTCCGACGAGCCAAACCCAGCCGCTCCTCTTCTTCCGTCAGACCGGCGAAGCTGCCATCCACCAGCCGCACGCCGACGCCCGGATCTGCAAGCCAGCCGCCCAGATCTACCCTTCCTTTCGTCTGCGTCGGCCACCGCGTCAGTCTGCCCATCCGCATCTCCATCCGTCCAGCCGCCTCTGCCGTTCGGCCTCCGCGGAAGCAACCCGTGGCCGTCGGGTTCCGTCCGTGAGACCACCACCGCGCGCCCCTTTCCTTTTACCTTCCGTTCGACCGGCCAAAACCCAACCGAACCTGAGCCGAACCCCCTCCCCCTGCTCAGATCCACCTCCCGGCGTCTCCACGCGCCGCCGCCGTGACTCCCCGCGCGTCCTTCTCCATCCAGCCGCGGATCCAACGTCCATGTTGGAAACTTCATTGGTAAGGATGAAATTGATGAATTTGGGGATTTCCATTGAAAAATTCGATTTGTGGATGTTGTTAAATTGACTGCTTGGATGTTCAATCTTAGGTTGAGGGTAACGCTTGAAGTCGTTGGGTTCACAACGAACAATTGTTAATTTGGGACTCGTTTCGTGACATTGAGTTGTTGGCAAACGTGGGATTTAGTCAAGGGACTAGAGTAACGCCAAGGTAAGGGACTTTCTACTGGACTCAATAAATGTTATTTGAATGTGTTGGCTGTATGTTTCGTACTGTTATACTGAGGAGAAATAACGATTTTGAGGTGTATGTTTGAATGTGGATTTGAGATTTATAGTATGTTATGACTGGTTGATTTTATATATATGCGTGCAAATGTAAGGGTGTGGAAATGTCTGGATATCGTAGATGTGATTATATACTGTGTGACTTGAATGGGTAGATTGTTGCGTAAATTGAATGTCTGGTAGACGACTATGAGAGTGTGTTGTGAACGGAAGAGAAATCATGGTCGTGCTATTTTAGATTGAAGTGGATGTCATGGTTGGTTTTGCTGTCGACTGAGGTATTAACGTGTTTGTGACAGTCCTCGGGTTAAATTGGAATAAAAATGGTTGTTTGAGGTTAAGGGGAAAGTTCACGTGATGAGGACGTTTGATTGAGTTGTAAATTGACTGTTAAGAAGTATAGAATGGACTGAGGGGATAAATTATTAGTTTTCCTAGTGGATAGTTACCCTGCGGGTGTCCTTCGGGATCATCCCCTATATGTGCATCCTTCGGGAGCACTAGACTGATATGTGCATCCTTCGG
>CM046892.1:11334740-11459968 GCA_025688845.1 Cucumis hystrix | reverse complement strand
GGGACCAGTAGTGGGTCCCTTACTGAGTATATTAATACTCACCCTTTTTATGTTTAACTTTTCAGGCAAAGGTAACACGAGGGGCAGACCGACGAGGGACAAGAAGGACTCGTGAATGGCCATAGAAGACTGTCCTTTATACTGCTTCCGCTGACGGTTTTATAAACATTTTGTTGAACTGAATTTACAAATAGTTAAAGTTTTGTAAACAGTACTTTAAAATTTCATATTTTGAAATAGGGCCCGATTAAATTTTCTTTCGTTTTCTCATGTTTCAACGAAAATTTTGCT
The DNA here is from genome assembly GCA_025688845.1 of Cucumis hystrix. Lineage (NCBI taxonomy): Eukaryota > Viridiplantae > Streptophyta > Magnoliopsida > Cucurbitales > Cucurbitaceae > Cucumis > Cucumis hystrix. The sequence continues at coordinate 11,459,677 of CM046892.1, read as the reverse complement.
ATGTTCATGTGTCAACAAACGGTTTTGTGTCAAATTGACGACTTAGACGGTCAGTCCGAAAAGTCTGGGTCGTCACACTAATAATTATTGTTGTCAACGATTATTAATAAGATGTTGAAGTGAAATTTTTTTTAGAACATATGTCATTCAATAATAATAATAAACATATTCTAAACCCATGGTTTTGGAATCTTAATTCCAGAAATTTTATTCTAAGTGGACAAACATGGGTTTGGCTTCAAATGTCAAACCTCCTTAATTCCAAACCCATGGGCCAAACACCCCCTTAGTGTAATACTTCTTTGGGTAAGTATCTATATTCCTATCTGGTTAAATGTATAATTTTTTTAAAAAAAGAATCAGTGCTTATAGTTTAAAATTTTAGTGTTTATCTATAGTATATATAAAAGCGCCCTCAATGTGGAGAAACTTTTTTCCCTCCATTATACCCTTGAGTTTAGTTCTATGTTTCAAATCACTATTTAGTTTTATGATAAATTCATTTTTAATTTTATTTTTTTGTAATATAAATAATTAAAAAGACCCACCCTCTCCCACTACTTTTTGAATTAATTATACTTAAGTTTAGTGGAATTAAAATGTGCATAATGTGAAAGGTGGAATGAAAATGGTTTTTCATTTAGTCACTACTTTTGGAATTATTTATACTTAAGTTTAGTGAAATTAAAGTACAGAGGATGTGAAAAGTCGGAATGCAAATGGTTTTTCATTTACATTTTATAAATTAATTAAAAATTAAATATCTTATTAATTTTAATTAACAATACAAATTTAAAGACTTGAAAGTTGAAAAGTTTTTGTAACATTTTTTCTACTATATAAAAGACTTTCTTCATTTTTTTCTACCAACATTTTTGTGTATCTTCAAAACTTCTATATTTGGAAGTCTATAATTGATTTAAAAAGTGAACATTTGAATCCTATTGTTCGATTATAGAGTTGAAGCCTTTCAACAAAACATATGGAGAATCAAGCAATCAGTGATCACGCAGGAAAACAAGTTTTTCTTCCACGATACCATTAAGCCCATCATATGACAATTGATATCTATTCAAATTCAAGAGAAAACAATTCCCCATTTGTTTATACATTGCAATGACAATTAACAAAGTACAAGGACAAACAATTCCTAAGGTTGAATATATTTTCCTGAAAAATAAATTTTCTTATGGACAACATTATGTTGCACTATCTAGAGAAATTTCAATGAAGACAACAAAAGTTTGGATCAAGCTCATAGGTTACCTTCAAATTGCACAAAAAAATGTTGTTTATAAAGAAATCAATTTTTGATATATGCAAGTTTTACATTTAAATTCTTATATTTTAATCTAATTATTGTAACTTCTTCCCGTGTACATAATGTTATTATATTTTAAATTTTTTACTTTTAAATTTAGCAGAACCTAAATATATACATGCAATGTTTACTATAATCCAAAGCTACACATTATATGTGTCATGCACGTGTCTTTTACTAGTAGTTCAAAAAAAGTGTTGATCACTTGTTAACTAGTACTTGTTAAGAAAAATATAGTGCTTATAGTTTAAGAAGGTTAATTTTCATAAATGTAACAAAGCACAAAAATATTTACTGTCTGTGTAACAAAAAGCAAAAACCCATGAAGCTGGTACAATATTTTCATAATATTTCAGATTTGTCCTTGAATATTGCGGTCTATTCATCACTTTGCTTTCTTCTTCTTCTATTCGATTTATTCTTCTTCTCTTCCCATATTTCTTCATCTCATCTTCCAGATCTTCTTTCTTATATTTTAAAACTCATTTGTTTAAATCTCCTATTTCATTTTCACCGTTTTCGACAAGATTTTTTAAAGCTACTTTATCTTCCTCATATTCAAGAATATTAAGATCGTTTAAATATCATTTTGACATGATTTAAACGATTGTTTACCATAGTCAACTCAATTGTTTAAATTTGAACTCTTTTTTTCATCGTTTAAAAAGAACTCCATGATCCATATATATATATGGAAGAAATTAGATATCTCGAAAGTGTCGTTTCCTCGTTCACTCTTTTAAATTCTCCGGACAACGCCATCCATCAATTGTTTTCACCTTCATTATTCCACTAAGAGTGTAAAACGAAGTGGGTGCGAAGTTTATGGAATATTTGGCTGGAAAGCGAGAATTGAGCCTTCCACACCTATGAGAAGTCACTTATCATCAAAAAAAAAAGTTTTGTTTTTTTTTTTTTTGAGAAATTATATTAAAGGGTAAAACCGCTTGAAATTATTTTTAAATATATATTGAAAAAGAAAAAACAGAAAGTCATTGAGGAAGCTTTAGGTCATTTTGTTGCATATGAAAACAAAACCAATCTCCTTTTCCTCTTAACTATGATATCTCTTATATTTCATTAAATTTAGAAGGCCTTTTCTAGCTTCGGTTTTCTTTTATGTTTGCTTCCTACTAATGATATTGAGCTCGTATTTGTAATTATTGCTTTTAATTGAATGAAGGTTCTAATGATGCGTCTTAAGCTAACTTATTTTGAATGAAGGAGGGTTTCTTCTTGATTTTTGGCTCTTGTACTTTCATTTCCCTAGTAAAAGGGTCAACAAGATAATATGCCATTTGGATGTTTTTTTTAAAATTTGACAAAACGAATAAAAAATAAAATAAACAGAAATTTGCAAAAATCTAAAATACCCCTATATGCATACAATTCCAGCTACTTAGCTTTCCCACGGTAAAATAAACCATAATTACACCTTAATAACTTCAGAAACACAATTATACATACACACCTGTCTAATCAAAATTCAGCAGACCCTTCATCTCCACTTTCTTTTTTCGATTCTTCATCTTCCATCTTCCTTTTTCAAAGTCCAGATTCAAGTTACATTTTATTTTCTTCAATCGAGTAAACCCTAACATTACACGTTTTGAAGCGACAAACTCTAATCGCCACCCTCCTTTTACCAACTTCATTCTGTGCATTTACATTTGAAGTATCAATCTCATCTTCAACTTCATCATGTGCATTTTCAAGAAGAAGAATAGAAACAAATGACAGTCTCAGTTAAAAGCACCAAACACTCAACTTCATTTTTCATCTTCCATCTTTTTACCTGCAATCTTCAACACTTATGGTTTAAGAACAAAAACTTTCAATCGGAAGAACAAAAAGGTATAAAAGTTGCATCTTCTTTGTCTCTCAAGGAGATTTTGGCCGATTTTTTTCCCATAATCATTTATATTATTTAATTAATAAAATATAGATAGGATTTGAGTAACTTTTATCTAAAAATACAATATCTTAGCCTGTTTTGCTGGAGAAAAAAAACACAAAATAGTAAATCCTTTTAAAATAATTTTTTTCGTATAATTAAAAGAGACGAAAGAGAAGAAAACCATGATGAATGCAAAACACAGTGATCGATTGAGAGCTACAAATATGATTGGACAAGGGTCTAAAAAATATGAAACAATTGAAACTTTAAGCAGGCATTCCATTTAAAGAAAAAGGTAATTATTTCAAATGCAGGATTATCATAGTAACGAGGAACAAGAGATTGAAGATGATACAGAAGAGAATGAGGAAAAACAAACCAATGAAGAAATTGTCTATGAGTTAAAAATTCAATTTTAAAAAATAAATTAAAATATAATATGGAAATTAATTTTAATTTTCAAATTAGGGACATTCTAAAAAATAGGAAAATAAATTAAAATATTTACAAGCTATAGCAAAATTTTGTATTCTATCAATGATAGTCACAAAAAAACTTCTATCAATGTCTATCAATGCCCTTGTATAGAAATATACCAGTGACTATCAATGTCTATGATTCATAGAATCTGAAATTTTTGTTTTATGTTGTAAATATTTTGTCAAATTTGCTATTTTTGACAATTTCCCTTCAAATTATTAAGGTTGAGATTCAACCAATAAAAATAATAATATGGCTATTTTGAAATTAAAAAAACGAATAAAGTTATTAAAATATTCAAACAAATTGTTGAATCCCAAGATAAATGGAAGAGGTTATGATAGAAGTTTCTTACGTGTTATTAACATGTCGAAATTAATACTTCTGATAAAAGTGCATATATTGAAATGATTACACAGTTTGCGAATGTGAGTATTTTGGTATTTTATAAAATCATGTCACTGGTACTTTATTTCGACACTTAGATGAACATCCAATTCTAGATGTCAAATCAATGTTGATACATATCATAATTTAATTAATGTTATTCAGTCAAATAATAAACATGTTTCGGTTTAAAAGTCTTTCTAAATACAATTAATGCAATGGTTTCTTAATTTTAATTCCTTTCTATCATTGTATGTATTAACGGTATTAAAATAATTATATGTATATGTGTGTGCCAATGCCATATTTTAAGAATAAGTTAATAAGAAACATTAAGAAATAAATTAGTGAGTTCTCACTTAAATAAAAAGGGCATGAAATTAAAAAAAAAGATTGATAAAGTAATCTACATTTAAACAATCATTATTACTTAAAATTATACAAAGCTAAACACATAGAAGTATTATGATATGGTATTTACAGTATAACTATTACTGTAAATATATAAGTAAATAAAACTTCAAGTATATATAATCAACATATAAGAAAATTAATAAGAAAACAATTTCATAAGTACTTGCCACATAAAATTCATAAATATTTCAAACGAAAAACACTAGCTCTGAAAGTAAAAAAAAAAAACAAAAACACTCCAAAGGTATTGGATTTGTACATGCCCTTCAATTATTTTGGATTATTTAAAATGAACAAGATGATGGAACATGGTCAGCAATAACAGAAATATCATTTTGAGGAATGAATTCAGAAAGAAATCATAAACGCCACAACACATTTTTGTCTTCGACAATAGTAATAACATTAGGATTGCTACAATCATCCCGATCCAGTGTAAATTGAGAAATTAAATATTAGAAAAAGGAAAAAAATTTAAATTGAATTAGATAAACAAGTTGGTTGAAAGATGGGTTCAAAGTGACATACACTTCAATAAAATGGAAGTCATGTTTTCATCCCATCTACCATTGAACACGACACCCTTAAACATTTAGGGTTTATGACAATAGATTATTTAGAAGAGGGGACGAAGAAAAATTGGCTAGGAGTTAAAAATTCAATTTTAAAAAATAAATTAAGATCTAAGATAAAAAAAACTATTTTTAATTTTTAAATTATTAATGGTTAAGATTCAACGAATTAAAGTTATTTTGAAAGAAAAACAAGGGTTTAGATTCAGCCAATAAAAAATAATAATATGGTTAATTTGAAATTAAAAAAACAAATAAAATTGTAAAAATCTTCAACCAAATTGTTAAACCTCCAAATATTGGGAAGAGGTTATAATATGGGTTGGATACGTTATTAAAATGTCGAAATTAATTATAGATACATAAGTGAATAATACAGATTAATTATTCTGATAAGAGTGCAAATATTGAAATAATTATAGTCCATAAATGTGAGTATTTTGCCAAAAATAAAAAAAGAATATGTTTTGCCATATTTCAAAATGACTTCGGAAAACAATGCTAGATCTTCGATTATCTCTTACTAAAATCTCTTTTGGACCGATATGTGATGAGCATGTTATGAATGTGTGTCAATCTAGTTGAGATGTTCAACATGAACTCATGTATATATGTTGTTTCACGAAAAAACAAAAAACATGCACAATTATTTGAAAAAACAATGTTCTAGGAAACCTAAATATGTAAAACTATACTTTATAATTTGAACGTATATATTGATTATTAGAAGCATGAAAATTCATCTTGACAATATTTATGAGGAAGGACAGTTAACACAAATAATAAAATTTTCCTATAAAAGGCCTTATTTCTTCCTTTATTCTTCACTTTTCTCAAATCGCCTCCATAGATATCAAAGAATGTTTCCCTTTATGACAAGAAGTACTACTATGTCTCCTCTTCTCTTCAGTCTTGCCTTTCTCAACCTTTTCTTTAGTACTCTGCTTGCCTCTGGCTTGGATTCTGACGATAATGCCAGAAAGGTATAAAACAGTCAAAGATTAACAGCTATATTTTACAATATATACATATGTTATGTTAAGGTTTCATCTATAAGTTTTTCTTTTTCTTTTTCTTTTTGTTATTTTGAAAACAATGCAGATTTATATTGTCTACATGGGGAAGAAGCTAAAGGACGGTCCTGATTCAGCTAATTTACATCAAAATCCATTGTAAATATTGCTCTTGTTTATATCAAAGCTAAACATTCAATATATTGTATATATTATACATTTCTTTTTAAGCTCGTCTTCATGTTTTTCTTAAGGTCAGCTTTTAAAATATATGTATATGGAAAACTATACTGATTTTTATCACACGAGTTTCCAATTTTATAATACATTTTTTTAAAAAAATAATATTAGAGTACAATATAAATTGTGATGTATAACTGTTGAAGATCTTGTGTGGTTTTTACTTGTCAGCCCTTTTCCTCCAGAATCTGTGATCTATACATACAAAAGAAGTTTCAACGGATTCGCAGTGAAACTCACTAAAGAAGAAGCTGAGAAGACTGCTGGTACGTGCGCTGTTTGGTGATCATTTATTTTGAAATCTACAAAAAGAAAAAAAAGAGAGAAAAGATCAAGAGAAAAAAACAAACTTAAGATGATGGATAAAGACAATTTTAATTATATGTCATCTAATATTCTTTATCACTCGTGAGTTCGAAAAATGTGAAAAATTGAACAAGTGAAAATTAATATTTAATTGAAGAACCAACCTACTTTGATATTTTTTAAAACATTAATTAACCAAAGAGCTTAAATTTTTAGGTTAATTAGTGATTTAAGATGATGCTCACACTTTTCAATAATAATTTATGATATGATAAAAAATGGTGATCCCAAAAAATGCATCATCTTAAAGGGTCATATTGAGAATCTCAGATTAAAAAAATCAAGGGATTTAATACTTTTAATGAGATATAAATGAATTACTTCTCTCATTATCTATTGGTTTTAAGATTGAACTCTATAATAATTATTTTGTTTTTTGTTTTTATTACTTTAAAATAAAATCTAATTTTCTCTTAATTTTTTACAATATGATTTGAATATTCCTAAAGTGAAAAATAAAGTTCTTATTAGCCAAAATTTCTAAAACAAAAACAATTTTTTTTTCAAAAAAAAAAAAAAACTATATATATATTTTTTGTTTTCAAATTTCTTCTAGTTTCTTACGCTCTTTACTTCTTAGCGTACTTCTTCTTGTTTTGATCAACGAAAGCTCTATTGGAGTTTGTATTAACCTAGCCGGTTGAAATAATACCTAGGTATACCTATTGATCTTTGTTCCTAAGTAACTTGATCTAAAAAAAATTTAAAAAAATAGTAAAAAGTAGATAATAAAGCAAAAAAAAAAAAAAAAAAAAAAAAAAAAAAAAAAAAAAAAAAAAAAACTTAATGAGGTTTTTCAAGAGTAGAACAAAACTCGAAAATATTTACATCGTATAGAACAATTCTAAAAAAGGAAAAAGCTCATAAGTTCACAACGTGAAATAACAAAAATACCTCGCGATTAAGAGACCACACACGTGCGAAAAGCAACTGTGTACCCTGTATAAACGATCTTGTACCCTTGAACCTAGTCTAAATGATATTGTACTCTTGTCAAAACGGTCTTGTACCAAATCTAAACGATTTTAATACACGATCTTCTCTTAAATGCAGTCTAAACAATCTTGTACCCTTGTATCCAGTCTAAACGATCTTGTACCCTTGTATCCAGTCTAAACGATCTTGTACCCAGTCTAAATGATCTTGTACCAACTCTAAACTATCTACTTGTGGTAGTGGTTTATCTCCATCTATTTAACATAGACAACTAATCTTGTAGATATTATAATTGTACGCGATCCTATCCTAAAAAAAGAAGAAGAAGAAAAAGTACACACTACTTGATACTGAAAAAAGAATAAGGAAAAAAAATATTGTCTTTATGAAAAAATGACGCCGAATATGATAGATGATGAAGAAAAAATAAATTCTAGAATAGGAGATTAAAAATTTTTTGAAGGGCAAATATGAAATTTATGAAAAAGTTAACTCAACTATATGTGCTTCATGGGATATTTTTATTTTGTTATACAAGTCGTAAATATTTTCAGTCTTGTTCCATATATGTAAAATTAACCCAAATTTAAATGGGAAATTGGTTTATATATTTAATTTTCAAAACCTAAAAACAAAATAAAAATTAACAAAAAAAAAATGAAAATTGTAAAAAATAGAACATTTGACAAAATATTTACACTTCATAGAAAAATTTAGTGTAACAAATTTTGTCTTTTAGTGATTTTGTTCTATGAAATGTAAATAGTTTGCCAATTTTTTCTATCTCCAGAAAGACCAAAAAAAATAAATGAGGTCTTATTACTTCATGATTTAGTTGTTTTAGAAATTAAGACAAAAAGATAAGAAACATCAATGGAGAGATATCTTTTTCAGGTATGAAAGGTGTGGTGTCTGTGTTTCCAAATAAAATCAACAAACTTCATACAACAAGATCATGGGATTTTATGGGTTTTCCACAAGACGTACGTCGTGTAAAACAAGTTGAAAGCAATACAGTGGTCGCAGTTCTCGACAGTGGAATCTGGCCAGAGTCTCCGAGTTTCAATGATAAAGGATTTGGTCCTCCACCATCCAAATGGAAGGGCACTTGCAATGCCTTCAACTTTTCTTGCAATAGGTAAACTAATTTTAAATCAAAACCTTTATTTATATATCCAATTTGATCTCATTTTTTTGACAATATATAGGGAGATAGGGAGTCGAACCCCTAACTTTGAAATTAATAGTAAAAGTGACGGGCTAATTGAGCTATATACTCATTTGGTTCTATAATCTTGGTAGAAGTGGTGTATGAAATGTATAAAGAAGGTGATATCCTATATCATATAGGGCAATTTCTCTCACACACCCTCTCGCAAGCACCTCTATGTATTGCACTACGCAGTTTGACTAGAGCATCCCTGAGGCATCAAATGCCAGAAAGCTTAGCTTAAATCCTTAACCTTCTCATAAATGTTGGATGACTTCATTCTTTAAACTTAAATTCATACTTTAGGCGTTAATTGCACTTAACACATCAGAATAATATAAACCATTACTTTATTAACCTTAAATCATGCATGCTACAACTTTTTACAAGGTACAAGAAAATTATATTAAAACTTAAACTAAACGCCTAACAGCTTCTCTTCGTCTAGCAACTTCTCAACCCTTCCTTACTTTGGCCTTAACGCCTTGTCACCTTGGGAGGAAAAACTTAAATCATAAGTCAAAGGACTTAGTGAGGTTTTAAGCAAAACCTTTTAAAATACATTTTATAAACATCATTTCATAACAACCGTGTAAACACAACTAGAATCATATTCAGGTTTACCTTCCACGTCCCATAGTTTTCATCAATTAATTTTTCGTTTTTAAGCAGTTGAATGATTGAAGAAGACATGCTGAAACAATCAATTGACTGTATTAGTTATCTTTGTCTTAACCCATTACACAAAATAATCCAACCAATTCAACAAAAACAAGCAATTAAAGAACCCTAATCAAATAAATGATTTAGTTTTTGAAACGATACTTCAGAAGTTTAAGGCAACAGCCACTGAAGAGTGATCAGCTACTCCTCTCCTGAATTGAGACAATCTCAGCTAATTACTAATACCATAATAACTCATATTCCTATAGTTCTTAGGTACTGTTGTTCGGTCAAGGATTCATTAACTAACTTAATTCATCCTGTAAGTGTGACCCTACCATTTTCAGATTCCAAAGGTACGCTTCAATAGGCTACCTAAAGGAAAGACAACTATTGAAGATTAACCTAAGAAACCCTATCCATTTCTGGAGTTTGCGTTGTTCTAACTTCTACAATCAAGTCCTTCAAAGGGATGGTTGCTCTAGGACGACATGCAGGCGAATCATAGAAATCTCATGGTGCAACCTAATGAAGGAGACCGTTGGATATGTTGACACGCGTCCTTCTTCCACTTACTATGAACATTTCCCCTATTCATCTTGTTATTGATCCATATAAACACTCTCCAAAGGGAGGCCGCTCCCAAGACAACACGAAGCCGAGTATGAATCTCACGTGTGAACTCTTAGGGACGTGAGAGCTAAAAATTGATATAACATATATACCATTTTTCTCCCACTAAAATGTTCTATTAATTTAGGGTTTGCTGTACTTAACTAAATTTCGGCTAAATAAATCTATCTAAGTCTATTCTTATTATAACTCTTATAATAAAACTTTACTCTAAAGTTTCTAGGTGCATTAAATTATTTAATTTACCTACTGGCATCTCATACTTAATAGGACTAAAGTTAATTCAACGTCGGTTCCGGGTCAGTTCCTAGATAGGAGGTGTTTCGTAAACCGTCAACTTAAGTAATCCCAGTCTTAGACAGAACTTTACTGATGGAGTTCCCTTATGAAATGAAGATTGAGTTGGATATTAATGAAGTAGCTCAAACAAATCATGTTGTGGTGACAATAACTTCAAGTAATCCACCATTAGTTGCGCTTCACTATCAAAATGAAAACAAAGACAAGCATGTAGAAGATGATGGCAAAGGGTGAATCTTTATGACTTATCGAAAGAAACGAAAGTTAAGTTTCACTCAAAAGAAGGTACACTCTCACCAAAATCACAGAAGGGGAAGCAAGACTCATAAAAATAAAGGAAGAAGAAGACCTGGAAGCCTAAGCCTGTGCAAGAGGAAAATGTAGGCTTTCTCCAACCTAAGCGACTGGTAACTTTGGCAAAATTCCTTTCAAGAAACTTCCTTGATCATCATCTAAAGGAAGTATTAAAATCATTGCATGTCATGCTGTTAGCATAGCAGAAGGTAGCGACAAGAGTTATATATATCCTAAAGAATCTGATGGTTCGAAAGAAATCAAACAAAGAACTTTTGTCATCGATCGTATTAAGCCTTAAACTACATGATCTCTATGTTTTTAAAGATTGAGCTAGTATGGTCACGATGCAAGAAGAAAACCAATGTTCATTTTCTACTTCCACTCGATCTTCAGCTATCAAAAGGATAAGTATCTCCATACCAAAGAAAGATTGACCTTCACCATCTTTGGACCGCTTAAAGATGACAAGTGATAGACATGAAAAAAAGATGAAAACTTTGAAGACAAAAAAATTACATGAAGAAAATAGTGCGATAACATTCACAGTCGTGTCTCATCATGATGAAGAGGAAGTTCGTTGTTGACATAAATATATAGAAGGTTCCTTGATGGTTAAACCATGACCTATTATATTAACCAACCCTATGAGTTCAAAAGGTCAACAAATCCTTGATAAAAATATGAGATGCTAAATATGCAAAGATTCTTATCGTAAGAGCCAAAACTGCATGGTGCTCCCAGACCACAAGAGCTTAAAAGGTGAATGACAAAAAAAAAAGAAAAGAAAAACTCAGTTAAACTACATTATTACCTGATTCCTTTTTAAAAGGTATATGTAGGTAGCTTAAAAGGAAACTTTAAGCTCAATCTAGTAACAAAAGAAATAATAAAAAAATTGAACTACGTTATAACTTGATCGCTATAAGGTATATAGACAACTTAAAATAAATCTTAGGTTTAGTAGCACAAACAAGCATAATGTCATGACCATGTAAAGCATGACACTAGGCAATTGATGTTGTTCCTTCTCATTAAATTAGAATGTCAGCTTAGAGTTGAAGATGCCCCACTAGGCACAATAAAACATACCAAAGAGGTATTGCACCAGGAGTAAGACACTGCAAAGTTAGATGCTTACAGGGGGTTTGAAGTTCAACACTCCATTTTCAAGTTTAGAAGTTTTTCATAATCAAATTCAGAGGTTCTGTTAATGTTTCTTCAAATTCAAGTTCAACGATTTCATCAAGACTCATTCAAATGCAAGATTGAAGACTTCACCAATGCTTCTTCGTCTCCAACTTCGGAGATTTCACTACTGCTTTCAATGTCTAAGTTCGAAAAAGGATGCTTTGTTGTTTTTCCATCTCCCAAGTTCGATGCTTGTTTCATATGGCAACTTTTCCATGTTCAAATTTGATTGTCGCTTTGGTATTGTTGGTTCCATCTTCAAGTTCGATAGATGCCTTGTGGCAATTTCTCAATCTCCAAGTATGGTGGTTGCTTCATTGATTACAACTCCATCTTCATGTATGTTGTGGCTTGGTTCCCTTTATCCACCATGTCTGAAATAACATTCCATATTCAAGGGCAAATGTAGAGGATTCATCGACACTCTACTTTAACTCTAAAGTTGGATTTTTCATTCTACTTTGTAGTGGTGCAACTCCGTCTATCGAAGATGGTGGAAGTGTAGCTTCCTTTCTCTAAAATGATGGTGGTACAACTCTAGCTCTCTAAAATGATGGTGGTACAACTCCATCTCGCCAAAATGATGGTAATGCAGCTCCTTCCTCTCCAGAATGATGGTCTCTAAGATGGTTGTGGTGTAGCTCCACCTCTTCAAGATGATGACAATGGTGCAACTCTGCCTCTGCCTTTCTAAGATGATGGTGGTGCAGCTCCGCCTCTCCAAGATGATGGTGTAACTTCGCCTTCGCCTTTGCCTCTCCAAGATGACGGTGGTGCAGCTCTGCCTCTCTAAGATATGGCTGTAATGCAACTTTGACTCTCAAAGATGATGATCGTGCAACTCTGCCTTCGCCTCTTAAAAATCACAATAGTGCAGCTCTGCCTCTGTCTCTCCAAAACGATGATGGTGTAGTTCTGCCTCTTTAGAATGTTGACAATGTAGAAATGCTTGATCATCTCTACTAGGAGTGGAATCGTTGAAGATAAATAAAGGTGCCTGGTTGTTCTTACTAGAGTGCAATCTCTGATGGCAAAGTAAAGATGTCTGATCGTTCCTAGTAAAATTGGGATCGTTAATGGCAAAGTAAATTGTTTGATCATTTCTAGTAGAAGTGAGATCGAACTGACGATAAAATAAACATGTCCGATCGTTCCTATTAGAAGTGGAATTGTTAACGACAAAGTAAAGGTGTCCTATTGTTCCTAGTAGAAATGGGATTGCTGATGACAAAGTAAAGATGCTTGATGGTTCTAGTAAAAGTAGAATTGCTGACGACAGAGTAAAAGTACTTGATCGCTCCTACTAGAAGTGGGTTCATTGACAATAGAGTAAAGGTGCCCGATCATTATCCTACTACAAGTGGGACAATAACTGACGACAAAGTAAAGGTCTTCGACCATTCCTAGTAGGTCACCCCTACAAAAGTTCAAAATATACAAAACAAAAAAAAGATAAGAGGAAAAAGACCGTTTTTGGAAAATATATGTTCAGAGGCAAAGAAAAAAGACTACTTCCTCATGAGCAAGTTACTAATAACAATTCCTAAAAAAAAAATCTAAGATAAGTTAGCAAAAAAAAAGTCTTAAGAGAAGAAAATAAAAGAACATTAAAAAAAAAAGATAGAGAAAATGAAAAAACAAGAAAAAAATAGATAAAAGAAGAGACGTTATTTTTCATATCTTCGGTTTGCTTTCTTTTGCTTGATCGAGAACTCGGTCTATTTATATGGCCAAAAAGTCTAATTCCTAAATGGGAAATATTTAAAAAATTTAGATTTTACAAAATATTTACAACCTATAGCAAATTATATCACTGACAGTCATTGATATGCTATAGTGATAGAATCCAAAATTTTGCTATTGTTAGTAAATATTTTAATTTATTTTTCTATTTTTAAAAATGTCCCTTCCTAAATTGGATTTGAAATCGTATTAAATATTCTTTTTATTAATTTTTTTAATCTTATTTTATTCTTAAAGATTCGAAAAGATTTTATTTGGGGAAATCTTGAATTTCACATTTGACTTAATTTAAAATCTCTAGATCATTCAAAATTTAGATTTTGTCCCAACTTTAAATTAAAATTTGGTTGAACCACATATTTTATTCCAAATTAAACCCCAAATTCAAAATTCATGTTAATTTTATATGCATATATGACCTTCATTTTTATCTCAAATTTACATTGGAATTATAATCTCAATTTTATCTCAAGATTGAGAACTTTTATTTATCTCAAATTTAAAATTGGCCTTTTTTCAAATTTTTGTTAATCCTTAAGACTTTAAATTTTTTTTATAAAACCTTAAACTTGTCTCAAATTAAAGTTTGACCATATTGCAACCCTTATTTCAAATTTAAATCAAACTCATGTACTAAATTCATAGTTTGTTTATAGGGGTGTACAAATATGAGTTGAACCCGAATAACCCGGACTACCCAACCCATATTATAAGGGTTGGGTTAAAAAATTTTGATTTTTTCGGGTTGGGTTGGGTCTCGGGTTGAGGGTTGAAAATTTTGGTTCAACCCAACCCAACCCGAATTAATATAATATATATATATATATATATATATATATATATTATTTTAATAAAAAAAAATTATAGGAATATAAATTTTGAATTTATTGTATGAAAGTTTGAATTATGTATGTTTGAAATAAATTTAAATGTAACAATTTCAAACTTTTATTACCATTAGAAACTATAAAACGGAAAAAAATTAAAAAAAATATTTATATATACAACCCGACAACCCAACCGAACCCAACCCATATTTTACGGGTTGGGTTAGGTTGGGTTAGAAACTAAATTCGGGTTATTCGGGTTGCCAACCCAAATAACCCGAAAATATGGGTTGGGTTGAAATGTCTCCCAACCCAACCCAACCCGATTTCACCCGTATTTTATTATCTCTTATCGGTTCCCCAAAAGCCTTACTTAGCACTCTGTTTCCTTTTAAAAGAAATTCATTGTTTGAGTATTTTGATATGTCAAATTGAACCAAAAAAAAAAAAAAAAAACTCATATTTTGACTTCAACTTATCCTTTTCGAACATATCACCTATCAATTCTGATGCCCATAGAACAAACTGTGTTGCGGCAAATTGGGGTATTCCCATAAAATTCCTTCCAATTCATTATTTGGGAGTGCCTCTTAGGGGCAAACCCATTTCCAGATATTTTTGGAATGAGACTACAGAAAAAGTTCAAAAGAAAATCAATAGCTGGAAATACGCCAGTCTTTCTAGAGGCGGTAAAATAACCCTCATAAATGCCACACTATCCAGCATCCCAAATTATCATCTCTCTGTTTTCAAAGCTCCCTTCTCGGTTTATAAGGACATTGAGAAAATTTGGAGAAACTTCCTGTGGAGAAACACATATGAAAAGAAAAATATCAATCTTATCAAATGGTCTGTAGTGACAACTACAATTAGTAAAGGTGGCCTTGGTATCAGTAGGGTGGAAACCACAAACTTTGCTTTACTTTGCAAATGGCTATGACGATTTTATGAGGAAAAGATCCTCTCTGGAAGCGTATTATCATAGCAAAGTATGAACAATCTTTTTTAGGAGAACTTCCTACTAAGGGTAAATACAACAACTCAAACGCTCCCTGGAGATCCATCATAAAAGGGATTGACTGGGTTCTTCCTCAGATCAAATGGAATATCAAAAGAGGTGACTCCCTCTCCTTCTGGCATAGCCTGTGGCACAATAACAATCGTTTTTCACTACACAACTCCAGATTATACGCTCTCACCACCAGGAAAGAAAATTCTATATCGGATATGTGGAATAAAAATAAGTTAGATTGGGATCTTTATCCCCGAAGACTGATGAGAAGTGTGGAAGAAACGTTATGGGAAGATTTGAAAAATTCCTTACATCCCCTGACTGACTCTGGGGCAGACCTTCCTCTATGGATTTTGAATACAAATAGTCGATTTTCGGTGGCCTCTGTCAAACATGCGATATCTAATATCAATCAATCTGAGGTTAATATTGTTGAAGGAGAGTCCTTTCAAAATTTATGGAAGTCAACCATCCCAAAAAGATGCTAATTTTTTATCTGAACTCTGCTTCACGAGTGCGTTAATACTATGGACATGTTGCAAAGGAGACTCCCTTCCTGGAACCTAAAGCCGTCTTGGTGTGTTCTCTGTAAATCGGCTGAGGAAGACAGGAACCATTTATTCTCCTCTTGTCCTTTCTCATCGAAGCTTTGGATTAAAGCTGAAGCAAAGATTAATGTTCCTCTTTCCTCCAACAATACAACAGTCTTCAGCAAGAAAATATACAAATCAAAGGATAAATCAAAGAAACAGGTAATTATCTTTCATCTTGTGGCTGCCACTTTATGGAATATATGGAACGAAAGAAACAGAAGAATTTTTAGGGAGGAGGAAAAATCTCTCTTATCAGTATGGGAGGACATACAAGCTACAACCGACCTATGGACAACCACTCTCCACTGTTTAAAAACTATTCGACCACTTTTATAGCTTTAAATTTAATTATGTAACACTGTAAAATTATAATTACACAAAATTCATAACTTAAAACATCATATATTTATTTCTTGAATAAAAAATCTACATATAAAGATTCAAATAGTTGTGCTCCAAAACCAACTATTTAAATGGTAACTATAACTACTTTTATGGATCATAAATCTATCTAGCAAACCCATATATTTGAAAAGTGCTTCAACGTACGTAGATGTAGTTTCTAAATCAATTACCCAACAAAATGAAAAACATTGAAAAACATTTAGTAAATTTGCTCGTGAACGTAACATAGACTGTAATTGGAAGAGATAAAAATTTTCCAACTAATAATAAGTGTATAAAATCATTCTAAAATTAAAAAATTATAAATACGGCAAAATTGACCTCTAATAGAATTTCTCATTACTATTATTGAACATTTGTTTTATAATTTCAAAATCTTAGACTATTAACAAAAACACCCATATTTTGTACTCCTCGATTAATAGTCAACAACTATTTCAAATAACAACTATTTCAAATGCTCATTGCAATAGTATTTACTATTTCCTATGGTTTTTAATTATTTTATATATTTATTATTTTTTTATTATTTATTATCGTGTATACTATTGTCTATTTATCTTTCAAATTAAAAAAGTTTTCAGGTTAAACTCATGTTATTATAATCCAAATTAAAAAAAAAAATTACATCCAAAAACATGCAAACTATTGTTACCCAACTATGTAATAACCAATTACTAGTAATATTTAATTCTTTGCCAGAAAGGCCCTTTCAATTTCTTATATCGATTTTCTAAAGAAAAACTCTCTCTTTCCTTTTTTTTCCCATAAAGAAAAAAACTACTAATTAAACATACAAATCATGGAAGGCTTTCCTCTTAAAACACACTTTCTACCTTTTGTTTATTTTAATGGAATCATTGCTTTTGTTTTGAGACATGATGAGGGTGGTATCAATGTGTCAACACCTAGCTGAGATGTGCACTTATCGATCTCATTACCTCTTGTATCTTGCTAAAGAAAAATTAGTGTTTGTTTGTTAGAAAAATCATTGGAGCACGAGCATATCACATTGGTCGTCCCCTTCCCCATGGTGATGTTGAAGGACCAAGAGATGTAGATGGCCATGGAACGCACACTGCGTCGACAGCAGCTGGCAGTCTAGTGAGCAAGGCAAGTTTGAACGGTCTTGGACTTGGTACAGCAAGAGGAGGTGTTCCCTCAGCACGCATCGCTGTGTACAAGGTATGTTGGAATGATGGTTGCTCCGACATCGACCTTCTTGCAGCATTTGACGATGCCATTGGCGATGGAGTCGATATTATATCTTTATCAGTGGGTTTGAATGTGGCGCGAAAGTATTTCCATGATCCAGTTGCTATTGGATCTTTCCATGCAATACAACATAACATATTGACATCCAATTCTGCCGGAAATGAAGGTCCCAAATTCTACACCACCGCAAGCTTGTCTCCATGGCTTCTTTCTGTCGCTGCAAGCACCATAGACAGAAAGTTTGTGACAAAAGTGCAGATTAGCGATAAAAGAAGCGTTCAGGTCATATAAATTTCTCTTTTTTCTTTCTCCTACGATTCAATGATTTTGTCCCAATGTATTCTATAGCATCTCAATCCTCGAGCTTGGCGGAAGCTCAACTCATTGCTTGTCTCAAGACTAACTGAGACAAGCTTTAGCATTCAATTGCACTATCAATTTTTCATTAAATTGAGGATTGGCTTGTCTGAAGAGTATGACAAAAGTGCTATAGATGTGTCAACCTAGTTGAGAAGTTTTCGTGCACCTTTAATTTCGACATATCCTACCACATTCTGAATCAAAAAATACCAAATATATACTTTTTTTAATGAAGAATTGTCAAAAATAACAAATTTGACAAAATATTTACAACATATAACAAAATTTTCAAATTATATCAATAATACACATTAATAGCCACTAAAATATGCTTTTATCATCAGTGGCATTGATAGCCACTAATAGAAATATATCGGTTTCTATCATTGATAGAAGTCTATCAGTTTTTATTATTGATAGAATTCAAAATATTGTTATAGCTTATAAATATTTTAATTTATTTTGCTATTTTTAAAAATATCCAAATTTCAGTTTTTGTAAAATATAGTGGTATAAAAGAATTATATTTGAAGAAAGTGAGCCAATGATTGGATACTTGGATCGGTCTATGTCCATCCAAAGATGGTTGAAACAGGTTGTCTAGTAGGCCAGTCTTCTTTACAAAGAAGTCATTTATTTTAAAATGAGTAGTTGATCAATATAGTACCGTGGTTAAGTATATTCTTACATGTCACTCAAATAACATGAGTTTGATCCATGTCAATCGTGATTTAACCACTTTTTAAAAGAAAAAACATTGAATCTAACAAATGGATTATGGTCCTAGTAATTAACTTGCTCAAAGAAAAAAAAAACCCAAAAATCTTTATTATGATTTCCAAAAAAGAAATATTCATGGGGTTATAATTATATTATTAAGAATAATAATGTTTGCAGGGAGTTTCAATTAACACATTTGATTCAAAGGGTCAATATCCTATTGTTGCTGCACGTGATGTACCCAATAATGGTTTTGATAACTCCACCTCAAGGTAATTTCATTTACTAAAATGCTATATATATATATATATAAGAAAGTCAATCTTATAAATGTTGTTTATTCAATTACCTAATGTCCACTATTATATTTTGTGTTTTGCAATGTACATTTTAAAAATATTTTTAACATCCAAACAAAGAATGATATCGCTAGTATGTCCTTTAATTGGAAGGCTTTGTTCTAGTTGTTCCTTGTTTGTATTCACCTCTCTCGAGCTTCTCTAGCTCACTTTTATACTGTATCATATCTTTTCTAATCAATGCATTGTCAATTTTGGTTTTGGAAGGTGATGAGGGTGCTAGGGATCATGTGTTAACCTAGTTGGAGATGCTCGATTCATCTACTGATTTATGTTGCCTGTTAATGTTTTTTAAAAAAATCTATACAAAAAATGTAAGTTTCAATTTAAAACTAAAAATTATTATTATTTTATTAAAAATGGTGCTTATTTCCTTATATAGCAAAATGAATGAAAATATTTAGAAATATAACAAAATATTATTGATAAATGTTATTAGACAATGACAAAATACATACTAGCATCTATCATTAACAGATGCTGATAAGCACAAATAGACATCTATCACTATAAAATTTTGATGTCTTTATAGACATTTTCAATAGTTTTGGTATTTAAAACAAAATTTTCAAAAGTAAATAACTAAATTACAAAACTAAATTATTGATTAATATGTAGGTTGAAGTAATTGTGCTTATCTTTAAGCTTGAACTTTTTTGTTCTCCTCTGTGCTTAATAATATATCTTTTTCAAAGATACGTGGGTGTTAAAAAGGTATACACTTAGTGAATATATTCGTATGCATTTCTAACTCATTATATTCCTTTTTAAGAAAGTGTAGGTTTGAAGTAGTATTATATAAGATTTGATATTTCTAAAAATTTGGAACAGAGCCTGTGCTGAAAACTCGGTGAATCCGAAGTTGGTGAAAGGAAAAATCCTTTTTTGTGAAGCGAGTTTCGGTCCCAACGTATTCTCTAGCTTGGGTGGCGTAGCGGGTGTTCTAATGGTGAATGTTGATCCGATGGATGATGCATCGTCCTATCCCTTACCTTCTTCTGTGCTCAATTTAGATGATGCCTTCACTATTTTCAATTACATTTCTTTAACTCGGTATGTTTCTTAATCAAAATACCTTCTAATCTCAATAACATATTTTTCAAAGAAAATCCTCAACAACAATCAATTGTTTTTAGATGGCCAAAACCCCATTTTATGTGGTAGCATATGTATTGAATTAAATCAATATTAATAGAATTTAAAATTATTTTATCAACTTTTGATGTGTGTAGCTCTCCTAATGCATCCATTTTAAAGAGCATCGCAGTACGTAATGAGCCAGCTCCTGTTACAGTTTCCTTTTCATCAAGGGGGCCAAATGCACTAGTCAAAGAAATTATCAAGGTTAAATTTACTTTAACCTTTGTGTTTTTATTTTCTTTAGGGTCGCTAAGATAATTACTTAATTAACAAGTGTCATGAAGTTTCATGAATAATGCAGCCAGATTTGACTGGTCCTGGAGTTGAAATCCTAGCTGCATGGCCTCCAGTTGCTCCAATTGGTGGAATTCATAGAAATAGCCATTATAATATAATCTCAGGGACCTCAATGTCTTGCCCACATATCACAGGAATTGCAGCCTATGTTAAAACATTCAATCCTACATGGTCTCCTGCTGCAATCAAGTCAGCACTCATGACAACCGGTAATTATTTCATTCATAATTCAACTACTCAATTAATCAAAATGGTAAAAAGATTATTATAAACATTTCTCTATCATTCCTACGTCAGATTCTCAACGTAAAATTTGCGTCATAAAGAGTTTCAACTACACAACTTTCTGCATCATTAAAGCCTCTGTCAAGAGATGCTATTTAACGACACTTAAAAAAATGTGTCGTTAAAGATGCTTAGATGATGCCAAGATTGTGTCATTAATATCGTTACCTCGACGCAATAAATATGTCCCTGTTATCCATAACTCGACACCAATATATTATCATCAATACCCTTACATTGACGTGTAGGAAATTCATTCATAGGTTGGTGGCCACCAAAGATCGAATTCATAACCTCTTAATTAATTTTTTAACTTTTTACCACTAGGTCAACCCATGTTGGTATTGGAAAAGCCTGTGGGCCTTTTGGTCCAATTCAAAGTTACTCATATATTGTTGTCCCACATTGGAAAATTTGGAAGAAACAAATGTGTTTAAATAGTGAAGTACTACTTGGGTAATACAAATTGTGTTAATAGTGATAGTATGACCTTGTCACCACACCTGCCATTGTGGATACTCAGTACCTGAGTACCGAATATTTGATCTTCTGTACTTCTTAGTCTAGATAATTATTTAATTTAGTCACTAAACTATTTGAGAGCATGAAATTTATTTTAATATGTGAACCTCTTCATATTCATGCATAATTTCAACCTCTAAACTTTTCTCGAACCAATTTGTACAGCTTTGTCTATGAATGCTACATTAAATTCAGAGGCGGAGTTTGCATATGGATCAGGCCATGTGAACCCAATAAAGGCAGTAAGACCTGGGTTGGTTTATGATGCAAATGAAAGTGACTATGTCAAATTCTTGTGTGGTCAAGGTTACACCACTGATATGGTTCAAATTATCACTTCGGACGACAGTGCTTGTAATTCTAGCAATATTGGTAGAGTATGGGATTTAAACTATCCTTCTTTTGGACTTTCTGTATCGCAGTCTAAAACCTTCAAGCAATACTTTATAAGAACTCTCACGAGTGTCGCATCTCAAGCATCTACGTATAAAGCTATGATTTTTGCTCCAAAAGGTCTTGTCATCACAGTGAATCCTGATGTGCTATCATTCAATGGCATTGGAAATAAGAAATCTTTTAAGTTGAAAGTTCGAGGAACAATTAAACAATCCACAGTCTCTGCTTCCTTGGTGTGGAGTGATGGTTTGCACTCTGTGAGAAGTCCTATAACCATCACTTCTCTCTAACGTAATTTATTGTTTCAGAACAAAAAAGTTGGAATAAAGAATGAAAGTGAGAGAGAAGTATATGTTGATCTCTTTGCTTCAATTCACTCTTACATTTGGCTTGTTTATTCCTAATTATCTAGTTGAGCTAGTGTGGTGGCTCGTGAAACAAAGTTTGTGTGTGCTCTGTCATTAGTATCAATGAATGCTATTATCTTCTACAAGTATTTTTGTTTTGTTATCTGATATTTAAAAAATAATAGTTTAAAAAATGTTGTTTTGTGTCCTATATGATCTATGATTATAGTGACAAAAAAATATATATTCTTGAACATGTTGTTGCACACATTTCGATAAATATCACTGACGATAGCGTTAAAAAAAGACTATCATAGACTATTCATAGCTATTTTGAAACACGATTATAGCCAGTGTTATTGAAAGTCCATAACATTCCACAACGTTTCTTCATCGCTATATAACAAAAGCTACAGTAAATCTATTTCAGAAAGCACAAAATTACTGTTGTGTGAAAACTTTTCAAAACGCTGTATAAAACCTTTGTTATAGCAGTTTTAATAGCTGTGCAAAAATGTTGACTTTCAATAATGTTTTGTGCAACATTTTAAAAATGCTATGAAAACGGTTCCATAATGTTTGATGTTGTCATAGTCAAAATCATGTAAAGGGCGGCTAAAATTGATAGAGCCTCCACCTGGGCAGCAAAAATATTATTTATAATATTGTGATGATGTCGCAATACTAGGGACAACGCTACCGTGCTGACGGGAAGTCGAACGAGGATCATCTTTGTAATGTCGGGATGGTGTGTGCGTTTCGCAGACCATAAGGCTACTATTTTATTAGCTCGCGGAGCCGTAAGGCGTATGCCAATTTGTCCTCTTTTCTTTACTCTTTGCCCCAGTTGTGCCTATAGTAACTTTGTTTCTGCTCACTTTAGCGCTAAATCAACTGTAGAAATCTTAACAAATTAGTTATCCTTTTGTAAAAGAAATATATTTAAAACTTAGTAAAAACATCTTCTTTTGACTTCCTCTTTAACTAGAGATTTAACTAGAGTCTTAGGGAAGACTATAAATACCTTGTATCATTTTAAAATTACACATAGAACAAAAATAACATCTTCCTCCCAAGCATAGTGGACGTAGGTATTTGTCGAACCACTTAAAAATCTTGTGTGTTCATCTTCTCCTTCTCCCTCTCTTCATGTTCATCATCTCACCATCTACTACAAAATAAAACCATTAGAAAACTCATAAAGAAAACAAATACAGAAGAAAAAGAAAAGAAGAAGAAAGCTTAAAGTTCTTATTTTCTTTGTAATCAAAATAGAAAACACGCAAAAGGAAAAGAAAGTGAGAGAAAAGGAGGAAGTCTTATTTTTCCAATGGAAAAGGATAAGAAGAAATATGCACTAGAAAGAGAACTTACCTTTAACATGCATTAAGTGGATTTTCCTTGTTCATACACGTGACTGCCCCTTCATCAACATCATCTAAGAGTCTAAGAATAATCTGAGTAACCCGACAACCCAGACTACCCAAACCCATATAATTATATGGGTTGGGTTGGGTTAGTTTACAGTGTGGGTTGAGTTGAAAATTTTGATTTTCTTTGTTGGGTTAGGTTTTGGGTTGAGGGGTTGAAAAATAACCCAATCCGAATTAATAGTAGGCATTCCTCGATGCAAACATAGAGCACGCCGGGGAAAGTTAGATATTAAATTTAGGGTTTAGACTTTCCCCAACGTTCTTACACACCACGTAGGCAAAGGGTTAAATCATAATATTGAATTTAAACCTTTGTCGAGATTCTTAATTATACACCACGTCGGCAAAGGGTTAAATAATAATATTGAATTAAACCTTTGCCGACGTCAGCGTTGACCACGTTGGCGAAGAACTAGGAATTTAATTATTAGGATTGGACTTTTCCTAACGCAATTAGTTATACGTCGAGAAAAATCTGGAAAGGCCGATGTTTTCGAGCAGCGTCGGTCTTTCCTCTCCCTATTTGTTCGATAATTACATAACACAAACCACGCAAAAACAAATGAGAAAAGAAAAGAAAAAAGAAAGAGAGGGAAGATTTAGAAGCGCCTGTCGTCCGTCGTCCGCCTCCATTGTCTGTCGCCCATTGCTCTATGCTCCTCCCTCATCCTCCGTCGTTGATTTCCTTGGTATAAGATTTTCTCCTTTTTTTTTTTGTTTTGAAACTATAAAAATGCATGTATAGTTTGAACTATATGAACGTGTAGTTTGAAATGTATGCATGTGTAGTTTGAAATTCATTGTATGATTGGTAATGTATTATGTAGTTTTGTATGTGTAATCCATACAAGAGATGTGTGTAAGTGTAATATATTATGTATGTTTTTATATGAAAATGTATGTGTTTTTATATGTAAGTTTGAGATTGGATGTGTAAATTTGAGATTGTATGTTGATATTATATAATCTATGTGTAATGTATGTTTTTTAAAGATTTGAATGCAAATTAGATATTGAATTTGATAGTTAATTCAAATTTGAGTTTAAATATGAATTTCTGTTTAATATCAATTATAATACGAATTTGAATTTAAAGTTGAATACAAATGTGAATTTTATGGCTATCTTGAGTTATAGTAGTCTATTTATTTATGTCAAAAATTAGTTTATAATATGTTAATTACTAGCTTTAAGATTCTTATTTAGCTTTTAATTAAGTATGTATGAATTGTTAGGTATGCTGAAAGTGTTAGTTAGATTTAAACTTAAGTTTAGATTTGAATTTAATTTTAGTGTAATATTAGAGATTGGACAATATAGCTTATTCATGGAGTAACTTGGTGTTAGTTGGAGTAAATTATAGTAAGTTGGAGTAAGTTGAGATGAGAGATATAAAACTAATCAAACGTATTTATGTTTTAGGGCTTTTAACGAGATGGACAATAGTTGGATGAAACTTAGGGATAGGTTTCTGGTTGAGTATAGAGAAGGAATTTCTGAATTTTTGAGGTTGCAAAATATCACGTCAATAATTACGGACAAATAAGGTATTTATGCAAGAGATGTATGAATTCAAATTAGGACTCATTAAAGGGTGTGGAGCAACATCTATTAACAACTGAAATAGCCTCTTCATACATATACTGGGTGTATCATGGAGAGCCCGTGAACTTGTACAGAGGTATGCAAAAACTTGATAAAGGAATGAGTAGTCGCAATAATCTTTTTGATGAAGGAACTAGCAATAAAACATTTTTTGAAGATAACGAAATGTTGAGTATGTCGCATGATTTACAAGCTAGTATTGAACACATAGAAGGGATGAGGAAATATTTGGAGAATGAAATGTTGTTTATTAGTGAGGTAGATTTAGAAAAAGATAGAATAAACGTGGTATTTAAGGAGCTATTAAACCAAGCAAGTCGTGAGCTATATCTCGACTGTTCAAAATTTTGATCCCTTAACTTTTCGGTTACTATAATGCATGTGAAGGTTCTAAATGGTATGAGCAATAAGTGTTTTGACATGATTTTACAGATAATAAAACGTGCATTTCCAATGTGTGGTACTAATATTCCTAGTTCATTCTACAATGCCAAACGTAAATTGTGTGAGTTGGGCCTTGGATATGAGACTATTCATTCCTGTAAGTATGACTGTGTATTATTCTGGAAGGAGTTCGGGGATTTGCAACAGTGTCTGACTTGTGGTGAGTCTTGGTACATGGTTAGTTCCAACAACAGATCATGAGAAAAAATATTTCGTAGAAAGTATTGCACTACTTTCCGTTGGTGTCGAGATTACAATGCTTGTTTGTATTGCAATAAAGCTCGATGGACATGAGATGGCATAAGGATAAACGAGTGAAAATAAAAGATGTGCTAAGACATCCAGGTGATGCAGAAAGATGAAAGCACTTTGATTCTGAATTTCCAAATTTTTCTTTAGAGCCAAGTAACGTTTGCTTGGGGTTAGCTTCAGATGGATTTAATTTGTTCGGTCATATGAGTACCTCTTACAGTATGTGGCCTGTGGTGTTAATTCATTACAATTTGTCACCATGGAAATGCATGAAAGAGTCAAACTTCTTCATGTGTTTGCTCATTCCCAACCCAAAATCTCCTGGTAAGGAAATTGATGTGTACCTATAGCCATTAATTGAGGAATTAAAAACTCTATGGACTTTTGGTGTGCGTTCGTATGACTATCTTACAGATCAGTGTTTTCAGTTGTATACAGCCTTGTTGTGGACAATTAATGACTTCCTAACATATGGTAATCTACTTGGATGGAGTCCGAAGAGGTATCAGGCATGTCTCATCTGCATGGGAGATAGATCGTCCTTCGGGATAAGAGGAAAAATAGGTTTCATGGGACATTGATGCTCTCTTCCAGATAACCACGTTTGGCGTAGAAGTAAACTACATGATGGAAAAGTAGAACATAAGACACCTCTAGTGGTAATGAATGGCCAAGAAACCTTAGAACAACTAGATTCGTTGGAGTTTCCAGTTATGAGTAAGGGTCTTGAGTTGAAAAATAGAAAAAGAAAGAGAGCTCTCAATTTAATAAAGAAAAGTATTTTCTTCAATCTTCCTTACTGGTCGAGGGTACTTATTCGTCACAAACTTGATGTAATGCATATTGAAAAGAATGTTTGTGACAACTTGGTCGGTACATTGTTAAATATTAAAGAAAAAAATCAAGGATACCACGAATGCCCAGTTGGATCTACAAGATTTAAAAATAAGAATTTTTTTTTGCATTTGATAGAAATCGGTAACCGATTGGTGAAACCACATGCGAGTTACATGTTGACCAGTAGCAAGTGGGTTGAGTTTTGCAAGTTCCTTAAAGGAGTTAAGTTTCCTGATGGATTTATGTCTAATATTTCACAATATGTGAATGCAAGCTAGGGGAAAATATCAGGTCTCAAAACGCACGACTGTCATGTTCTACTACACCAACTTCAACCAATTGGTGTTTGTCTATTCTTACCGAGTAATGTGTACACCGCTATTATTTAACTGTGTAGTTTTTTTCCTGATTTGTACTCTAGAACAATAAGAGTAAGTGATTTGGACAGATTGCAGACAAATATCATAATTATACTGTGCAAACTGGAAATAATATTTCCTCTGGCTTTTTTCAGTGTAATGGTACACCTTGTAGTTCACCTACCACACGAGACCAAGGTTATTGGTCCAGTTTCTTACAGTTGGATGTACCCCATCGAAAGAAGTCTCCATGCACTAAAACAATATGTTCGTAAAAAAGCACATCCTAATGGTTCTATTGCAGAAGGCTATCTCATGAACGAGGTGATTGGTGAGACCCGATTGAGACCCGATTCACCAGAGATGATCAAAATGAAGATAAAATTCCAGAGGACGAGGTGATTGGTGAGTTCAAAGTGTTCATTCAGAAGGTACGACCATTGGAAGCGTTTCATTTCGAAGCATATCACAAGAAGAGAAAGAACTCTTTCATTGGTACATTCTCAACAATGTTGATGAAATGGCGGAGTACTGCAAGTATATATCTTTACACTAATCATGATAAGTCTTTGTTATTATTGCAACCTAAACTCAAAATTATGTACTTTAGGAAACACCTACTGTTGATACGTCGTCGAGTTGAAACCGTTTCTGAAACTTTTAAAAGACATGAACGAGCTTTTTCTGAATGGTTCAAAGCTCAGGTATATAGCATACATGACTTCAAGAATTCGTACATACGGTATTTTATATTTTATATATAATCTGTTCATGTACTCATTTTAGGTTATAGCAGAAAGGCATGAGAGTTCAAACATTTCTCAAGATTTCTTCTCACTCGCAATGAGAGGTTTGCTTTTACAGTGGATGCATTGTCGGTGGCGTACGATTTCACACGTTGGAGTGTGATTCCCAATGCAAAACACAGAATAGTAGAGTCATGGTTGTCAATGAAGGTAGTGGAGGAGGTGTCGACAACAATTTCTACTGTGTTTTGGATGAAGTGTTGTACCTTCAATATCCATTTGGATGACGTACTTGGCTAATTAAATGTAGATGGTTTGACACAAAGATGAACAAAAATCATAGGACGCACGTGGAACTAGGCTACAAATCAATAAACATGTCTCTTTTTTGGTTCGCTGAGGAACCAGTGATTCTCGCAACCCAGGCCCATCGAGTTTTCTACCTTAAGGACCTTAAAAAGGGTACAAATTGAAAAAATTGTTCAAGTGGTAAAGAATAAACTTGTATGGGACATGCCAGAAGTGGATGATGTCGAGAATGACCAACTTAATGTATTGGAAATCTTCGTCTGTCATTGTGTGGATGAAACACTGATTGAGGATGCAACTTTCTACAAGACTGAAGTTGATCCTATTGTGGTGGAAAGACTAAATGTGCGTTCCGTCACTGACAACTTCGTAGATGATGACGATGACGAACAATTATCATCATTACATCAGAGTGGTTCAAGCGAAAATGAATAAAAATGTCTTTGTAACGTATACACATTAGTCATATTTTTTTTATATATATTTAGTTTTCCGTACTCACATTTTTTTTAACGTTTGTTGGTTTATCTTTGTAGGAATTATGTGTAGCTTTCTGATCGGTAATCATAATGCAGACATTTTTCTCAAATTGGAGGTGTTAGATAACGCTGGAGGATTGTCCTCGGTGGGTAACACTTCAGGTTCGTCTCGTTACACATAGATACTAGTAGTCATGGTTATTGTCCAATCTAATAGACTGTTTTTTTTTTTGTTGAGCTGCCTCAACCCTCTCCAACTCCCGTTCCAAGGAGGCGACAACACTCCAGGAACATTGAGTTAGAGAGATAAGTTTACCATAATGGGAGGATTCCTATTTCAATCTCCCTAGGAGGGGATAGTTCTGTCTCGCAACACGCCCTTTGTTTCAACGACACGATCTGTGTGTTAAAGAGAGACACATTTCCTATTCAAGCACTAAAATGAGCAAATGTGCCCTATGAGTCGATAAAGGTTGTCAAGGGTAGCCTAGGGGTAAGTTTGCAAACTTTTTAACATATATATATGTTGAACCTACGTATGTAAAATACTAATTCTCAAATCTATTTTCTTTTAGCAATAGTCCGTGCTGGATCTCGAAGATCCAGCAGTTAATCGATTTGTTGAGCATCAAACGCTCAGGTGTGAAAGGAGTTCAAGGGAGACAACCATCTAAACTTCAAGAAGTTTAGTGACCCTAACGAAGCATGTGCAAACCCATACTACAACAAAAATGGTCTACGACGACAATTATTTTCTGTCGCGAACAAAATTCGTGACAGTTATTTACAGTCATAGTATCGCCTGTTGTGGAAAGTCTTTCCATGACAGTTTTTAAAAACTTTCACAATAAGATTTTTCATCACAGAAAATAAATGTCATTATTTCTATTTTATGACAACAAACAAATGTCATCTTTTTTACATTGACGACAATTACAAAAATGTTACAAATTCGTATATTATGTCAATTTTTCTCTGTCAAGGATATGTCAATCGTGATAGTTTTTTATAAAAGAAAATGTAATTGTTTCGCTGTTGGCGACAGTTACAAAATGTTACAAATTCGTATATTCTGACATTTTTTTCCTGTCGTATATTCCTCAATTACTACATTTTTTCCTGTTCTTCTTGCTGCTCTTCCATTACACTAACCATTTCAATGACAATAATGTTCTAATATATCACACCCATATGGAAAGAAAGAGTTGACACTTTAATATATATACCCTATAATGCACTTTGTAATATTCGTACACCCATTGTCTAGTAACCATTTTGTGTTAAAAGGTTGTTTACATACAAAAAGAATAAACATTGACATCTTTAGCTACCAACAAGCCTAAAATTAGTACATTGGAACCAAGATTTTGCTACCAACCATACAAAAAATATTATATCAATCAATTGCTCCAAGTTGGCTTCACTGCTCCAATGCATTCTTCTAAACCTAGTAAGAAAAAAAAATCTTATTTTAGAGTATGACTAAAGAACAGTTTCAAAGAAAGTCAATTCACAAGTAAACAAAAACATAAAGTTTGTACACCTAAATCAATCACCTAGTCATCCCACAAAACTTCCTACCAAACAGTCTACAAGTGAGTGATACTAATCTTTCACATGCCATATGATTGTTAACTAATAGTAATCTTCAATTATCACAACTAACCTGTCACAGTACAGAGGTTTGGAGGTTTAGTACAAGCACCAATAAATTGAACAACATTTTTGTGCCGAACTTTCCTGCAAAAATAGGTACCAGACTTTAGTATAGTAGTAACAGGCTTCATCTTGCATTACTTATCCTAGGTAGTTGTAGTTGGCATAAAAAAAGAACACTTGGAATCTTGGGTAAGGAATTAAATATCTAAGCCCAACCTTTTCTGATTGCTACATTTTTAGCATAAAACCCATATTCTACGTTGTCCTTTAAAGGCATACCATATGCTCTTCTAAAGCTCAATGGTGTTAATAACAACATAAACAAACCTCATTATATAAACTTCTTGAGAGAGGGAGGGAAGATTAGGATGAGGATAAGTTAACAAGTTTTCTTATTAGTTAACAATCATATGTCATAGTTAGATAAAACTTACATGTCCCCAAATATGAAGAAGAACAATATACCATATGAATGAAACAAAATAGTAAAAGATGTTACAATGAATTGCTCTTGTGAAATTCCAAATATTGATTAGAAAGTAATGCTTATAGTTCTCCTTTTGAAAGTTTTCCTTATCTTAAAGAATCAGAACAAGAACATGCATTGAAAAATAAATCTTTCCGTAAACATCCACAAACAAATTAAATTACAAAATCCGAAAACCACAAAGTAATCGAAATTTCACCAATTGGCTAAAAAAAAAACTGAAATTGTTACGAAACCTAAATCCGCAAGCAACAGAACACATAAATATAGATTACATAGACTTAGTGTCCAATTTAATAGCCTTGAAACTGATTCCTAGTTTAGTCAATAATCTCTTCACTTGGACAACAGAATGGACAATATCTCTTGTTGTAAAGAACACAAAAACACCAACCACTTTTGCAATTAAGAAAAATAATTAGAAAAAAAATACTTATAAGAGAAAGAACGAAAGAGAAACCTGAAGACGGTGACGAGATTAGAAGCCACAGTCTCTTTAGCCTTCTCCAACGCCATGATCGAATTAATTATTTTTTTTCTCTCCATTTGAAAACCCTAAAAGATGGTGAAGAAAAATATACCTTAATTAGTAAATCAAAGTATCCCCTTTCTCAGGATCTAATATAGGTGTATACCTGGACAAAAATCATTAATTTAAAATAAATGAAAGAAAAATGAATATACAGAGCTTCACATTATACACATTACTAAATCCAATTGAGCCTCATTCATCTTGATGTTTCAAAAACATAAAATAATATAAACTAGCTAATAAAATAACTTCGCGAAGACCAAGTAACATAATGTAGAGGGGTCGGATTGATGGTGAACAAGCCGGAGGCAAAAATAAATGAAATATCATAAAGATTGGAACTGTGAATATTGTTTGTCATACAGCATGGAATGGACTGGTTGCACATCTCAACTTCCCAAGGATATAAGTATTTTGAATTCATAATCAACTGGTGAAATTATTAAGCCTGTATAATTATGCCGAACCCTTTACCAAATTTTTTATAATCAAATATAGATAAAATTAAATGAAATATCCCAATATTTGTTTCCTTCATCATCTTGTCCAATTGGAGCTTTGTGGTTACAATAACATAGTGAAATGAATAACCAGGAAGCACATTCCTTTTAACTTAGCAATCAGTTAAAGAAAAATATATCTCAAATGGTTTAATTGAAAAAGAAGTGTGGAGGACAGAAAGAAAGAGAAAATTATACCTTGTATATTGCATATGTAAACAAATTGCAAGAAAAATACCTAATTTTAATTAGTTGCATTCACTGCACACAGGACTTGAGTGAGGTTATGTTTGGAGCTGGGAGAAAAAAAAAATAGTAGTGGTATGAAATGTAATTAGAATAGTGGCCTCTGTTCATTATTTCAAGAACAATTACAATACAAACTATGTTTTATGTATACAAGACAGTCCTGCCAAATCTCAATAGCGAAAAGCTTTTTCGAGGAACAAGCCAAATCTAATGGTTTTTCATAAACAATAACTACGAGTTCTGATATAAACACTTGAATTGGAAAGAACCTTCCTCCCCACAATTTCAATAACCATATAAAAATGATTTGAAAGACATCTTTAAAGAAATATTTAGTACCCATTAAGTAAGAAGTTCTCAATCATTGAAGAGCTACAACAATAACACAAACCTAGATGACAAATTGATAAGCCAATGAAAGCTTCACAAATCAGAGGCGCCAAGTCAATGTGGGTGCGAATTCTCCACTCCTACTCCGAGAACAAGAACACAACCAAATCCAATTCCACAAATCACAAGAAAAACTAAAAAAAAAAAAAAGAAGAACACACGTAGTATCTATAATAATTCGCACACAAATAAACATCCCAAGCAGAAGAAAGGAAAAGAAAGAATGCAAAAAGGCCATAATTTGAATATAATCGAAAAACATAATAAGGGGAAATGCAAAATTGATACGACAAATACCCACAAACACAAGAAACAAACCCAAAATGCAAACACCTATCAAAATACGAAGCATTTTTTAAGCTCGAAACTCCACAAATCAGAGCTAAACCCCATGAAAAAGCAAAATTAAAAAAACCCAATTGAAAAACCCCAAAAGGGTTTGAAGGAAAAGGACATAAAAAGGCAAAAATAAGAAGAAGAAAAACTACTCACATTGATTTCATCTGGGTAACAATCAAAATGGCAGAGGATACAAGCCCTAAAGGCACAAAATGGAAAGAAATTACAGAGATAAAAAAAGAGAGATAAATAGAGACTGACATAGAGAGAGAAAAAAAAAGCAAAGGGAAGGGAGGGGGTTACCTTTTTGGGTGCAACTTTCCGACGAAGTCTTTATTGGCTTTGGAGTTGGAAAAGTAAGAGGAAAAAGAAAAGTTAGGCTTAGAGAAAGGAGAAAGAAGAGAGTGGCGGAAGTTCAAATCTGGAAGATTGAAGAAAATGGGGTGCAAAATTATGTGGATTGATTGAAGAATTTGAAGGGAAAATTGGGAGAAATTTTTTGAGAAAAATTGAATCGGAGAAATGAAAGATAGAAAAAGGCGCCTGCGTATGGAGTCCTAAATGAGAGAGGCATTCGTGAGGTTGGGCTTTGCATGAGGGTTTAAGTGAATTTCCTAAAAATTTATTTTAATAAATTATTTAATGCTTTTACCTTTTATGACAGCAAATAAATGTCACTGATAAGTGGAATCCGAAAACAACGTTTTTTCCCGCCAAAAACGTGCATTTTAACCTTTTATGACAATTTTTTCTTCCCTCTTGTCAATTTGGGATGTATACAATTGTCTTAATATGTCATTTTTGTTGTAGTGCCACCGCCTACATTGGTCATTCGGGTGCCAGAGTGACACTTTCTTTGTGACCATTACATGACTCAACGGTTCCAGGTGATTTATATCGTCTACCTTAATATCAATTAACAATGATTCATTTAATTTTTGTTTGGATATAACATTTTAAATTTTGTCTGATTGTAGGAGCAATCAAATGGTTGTAAGGCTGCTAGAGCGAAGCAGCCTTACAACCACAGGAGCTGTTCCAAGTCGTTCATCCAACGACAAATCAAGCTCACTCTAGAATGCGATCATCTTGTGGACTGTGTCAAGTTGTTTAGATAGACACACGCCGGTAGTACTAGTGAGTTCGTTTTACCAGCAGTAGAGGACACACATGTAAGTTCACCAAAACTTTTTGTTACTTTCTATTTAAATTCTGATGATCTCTCCTAACCCGAACTTGTATATTATTGTGCATAATCAAGTGTTACAACTTTAGTCCCAGCCCATCCCAAAGGGTTCTCAACTACTCTATGAGGATGAGATATGCGAGACTGTTTTGGGTAGACGATCGGGCTACTCAGAAATTCTTGGTTGGGTCCCCAAACCCAAATCTAGAAAGAGTTCTGCTTCCTCTTACGACTACCAGCACACACTATGAGAAACCAAAACTTTGCCAACGGAGGAGAAATCGTCGGGACAACGAACGTCGGTAGAAGCTGGTGTTCCCCGAGGCATCTCAATGCACGTCGGAGGAAGGTATTTTCCCTAATGCATACACATGAACGTTAGAAGTACCCATAATAATTACTTGTGCTGTTTGCCCTTCCTCCGATGTGGTGTTAGACACATCGGGAAAAGGGTACCTATTCCTGACGTCTACAGTGTTGCATCGAAGGAAGGGCAGATCATTAATTATACGTTTCTCCTTCCTCCTACGTGGTGTCAGAAATGTCGGGAATAGGGTTTATTTATTCTTAACTTTTCATTAATCGTGTTGGGAATAGGGTGTTATTCCTGATATATTTGGGATGCATCGGGAGTTCTCCATCTTTTTAACTCCAATTCTTTACAAAATCGAAATAGAAAAGAGAAAGAAAAACGAGAGAGGGAGGACCGAGAAGAACGAGAGAAAGGGAGATCAAGAAGAAGAAGAGGGTATTCGTCGCCATTTCGTCGCCGTCGCTGTCGCATATCGGTATATATTAGTTTGATGTGATTTTTGTTGTATTTACATTACAAATTAGGATTTCAAATTAGAAATTAAGGTTTTGAATTAGTTTTTGTTTTAGGAATTGGATTTTGAATTATGTTTTGGTTCAAAATTTATGAATTGAGGGTTTGATTAAGGACTCGACCTTGTATATTTCTGTTTTAAAATTTTTTCATATATGTTTGTTAGGTGATTTCTACTACTCATGGGTAATTAGAAGAAATCCAAATGTATGAATAATTTGTTAATGTAATTGTAATGAAATGTGCAAATTAAGTAGGTTAAGA
This sequence comes from Cucumis hystrix, assembly GCA_025688845.1. Classification (NCBI taxonomy): domain Eukaryota; kingdom Viridiplantae; phylum Streptophyta; class Magnoliopsida; order Cucurbitales; family Cucurbitaceae; genus Cucumis; species Cucumis hystrix. Next base: position 11,424,643 of record CM046892.1, on the reverse strand, counting down.
AAATTGAAGAGTTTAAGTAAGTTAAATTTGAGAGAAATAGTATAAATGATATATTTAAGAAAATGGAGAAATTAATATTATGTAGAAAAAAAAAAGAGAAAAGGGGAAGGGAAGGGAAGGGAAAAGGGGGCGAATTCTATGTTTATTTAGTTGATTAAATTGTATTGTTGAGTACTGAATATTATTGTATTTATACGATGAGGGGTACAACAATGACTATCCTGCTAGTAGATAGTAGGGTGTTTGGTTAGTTTGTTCTGGCTATCCTGCAATTATGGTAATCTTTTGTAGTTAAAAGAGAGGGAAGATTTGGCATAGCTTATTAATGGAGTCATTAAATTTATTGTTTGATAGGGATCAGTAATATAGGACTAATGATCAAACAGTTTTATGTTTTAGGTCTTTAACGATGGACAAGAGTTAGATGAAAGTTAGAAATAAGTTATCGGTTGAGTATAGAGAGGGTGTGTCCCAATTTTTAGAGATTGCCAAGTTCCACGTCGATGCCTTATAGACGAATAAGGTGTCCATGTAAGAGATGTATGAACTCAAATTGGTACTCATTAGAGGGTGGGAGCGACATCTATTGACCATCAGAATATCCCCCTCCTATACAGAATGGCTGAATCATGGAGATTTAGTGAACTTACGTAGAGGTATTGAAAGGTTTGATAAAGGATGCAGTGGTAACCCTTTTGATGAAGGAACTAGTAGTAACCTTTTTGATGAAGAAGATGAAATGTTTGATATGCTTAAGGATTTACAAGCTTCGATTGAACACGAACGGGAAATAAAAGCTCCGATTGGGGTATATAAAGAAACATCAAACATATTTCCTGACTTATTGAATGAAGCTCGTAGTGAGTTATACCCTGATTTTTCTGAATACTCTTCCCTAAAGTTTTTGGTTAAGATGATGCACATAAATGTTTTCAACGGTTGAAGTAATAAGTCATTTGACATGATGTTAGACTTAATAAAGAGTGTGTTTCCAATGTTCTTAGTTCATTCTACGAAACTAAACGAAAATTGTGTGACTTTGGGGCTGGGATACCTTTGATACCAAGATTACAATGCTTATTTGTTTTACAAGAAAGATCCTCTGACATGAGATGGCACTATGACAAACGTGTTCAAACAGATGATGTGTTGAGACATCCAACCGATGCGGATAGATGAAAATATTATGATTCTGAATTTCTTGATTTCGCTGCAGATACACCGAACATTCGTCTGAGGTTAGCTTCAAATGGTTTTAATTCGTTCGGTCATATGAGTACCTCGTATAGTATGTGGCATGTGGTGTTAATTTCTTACAATTTGCCACCCTGGAAATGCATGAAAGAGTCAACTTTTTTCATGACATTACTCATTCTTGATTCAAAATCTCTTTGTAGGGAAATTGATGTTTACCTTAGACTCTTGATTGAGGAACTTAAACAGTTATGGACTTTTCGGGTGCGGACGTATGATTACCTTACCAGTAATTTCTTTTAGTTGTACGCAGCCTTGTTGAGGACGATAAATGACTTTCCAGCGTATGGTGATTTATCGAGGTGGAGTACAAAAGGGTATCAGACATGTCCCATATGCATGAGAGATAGATCGTCCTTCGGGATAAGAGAGAAAATATCTTTCATGGGACATTGACGTTATCTTTCAAGAACCATGTTTGGCGGAGAAGTATGCTGCACAATGGCAAGGTAGAGCGCAAGGCTGCTCCAATGGTAATGAATGGGAACGAAGTAATTGAACAAGTAGATTAATTGGAATTTCCAATTCTTAGTAAACATCCTGCATTAAAGGAGAAGGAAAGAAAGAGAGCTCTTAATTGGACTAAGCGAAGCATTTTCTTCAAACTTCCTTACTGGTCGAGATTATTATTATGTACAAACTAGATGTAATGCATATTGAAAATAAAGTTTGCGACAACTTGGTTGGTATGTTGTTGAATATTGAAGTAAAAACCAAAAACATCACCAATGCACGATTGAACCTACAAGATTTAAAAATTAAAAAGGATTTACATCTCATCGAAGTTGGTAATTGATTGGTGAAGCCACATGCGAGTTACACATTAACTAGCAGCGAGTGAGTTGAGTTTTGCAAGTTCTTGAAATCAGTGAAGTTTCCCGATGGATTCGTTTCTAATATTTCACGATGTGTGCATGAAAAAGAAGGGAAAATTTTAGGTCTCACAACGCACGACTGTCATGTTTTGCTACATCGACTTCTACCTATTGGTGCTCGAGCTTTCTTACTAAAAAATGTATTCATCACTGTTACTGAACTCTGTAACTTCTTTCGTGATTTGTGTGCCAGAACAATACGAGTAAGTGAGTTGACAGACTACAGGCATATATTATAGTCATACTTTGTAAATTAGAAAGAATATTTCCACCTGCCTTCTTCAGCGTAATGGTACATCTTGTCGTTCATCTACCAAACGAAACCAAGATTGTTGGACCAGTTTCTTAGAGTTTGATGTATCCTATTGAAAGAAGTTTACGCGCATTAAAACAGTATGTGTGTAACAAAGCACGTCCTGAGGGGTCTATGCGGATGCGCATGTTAGTTTGAACTTGATTTTGTCTAAATTATGTACTAACTTCTCCAATTCATAACTTACATAAAATTTTATTTGTTGTAGAGTCAAATGCTGGAACTTCAGTCCCAACCTACCCCGGAGGGTTCTCAGTCACTCTCTGATGATGATATTTGCGAGATCGTTTTGGGTAAACGTCTAAGCTACTCAAAAGGTCTTGGTTGGGGACCTAGGCCCAAGTCCCGCAAAAGTCTTGATAGCAGTTCTTCGACCACATGTTCACATTCTACAACGATCGAACAAACTAGTGCAATCCTCATTGAGCAACAAAGACTTGAGATTCAAGAAACTAGACGCATGATTGAAGAGTAGAGAAGGTTTCCCTAGATGCAGTCCAAACAAATAGAAGAAATGATGAAGAAGATTGAAGAAATGGTTCAGACACAGGAAGGATCGTGAGGCGTCGGTGGCTTTTTTATTTTCATTTCTTTTTTCAAGTCACTTTTTTTAACTAATTTGAAACTATGTTCTTGTGATGTTTATCTAATTATAATACAATTTCAATTTGGATATATTATTTACTATTTTGGTTGTTCAGTTTTTTATTTAAATTAAACCGAAATCAAATAGAAACTACAATTGAAACAAAAAAAACTAAAAATTAAACAAAATTAATTAATTAATAATAATAATAATAATGTAAAATAAAAAAATTAAAATACTATTCCCAATGCAGATAATGTGTAGGTAAAAATGTTTTTCCCCAACGCATGTAGACGGCGTTAGGGAAAAGTTTCATGATGCAGCGTCTCCCTACGTGAAGTGCACGTTGGTAGATTTCTAGGGGCAAGCCGACTCATAATGGACGTCGGTGGAAGTACCATCGGGAGATATGAAATGCCGATGCAGTTCCGTGGTGTGTCGGGGATAGGTCTCCCAACATTGAGTAATACGTCGGGAGAGGTGTTTTCGATATTTTTTTTTATATTTCCCAACGCTGTAACGCGTCGGGAATACACCAATCTCTTGTAGTGACACATTGCAGAGGTAAGCGAACTTAGGGACAGCCTTGCAAACGTTAAATGCATAATTGAAGAAAAAAGACTAAGAGAAGAGGAGTGAGATCGACTAGTGTCAAACCTTGATCGAAAAATAGCCATAGAAAAATGGATGAAACAGTTCGAAGAATGCAAGAAAAGTATGCATAAGAAATGGAACAGATGAGGAAGTTGATCGAGGATTTGAGTTGGCAACATAAAGGCCCGTGAACACTTGGGCTACGTATTTTTCAACATTTAATTTGTTTCATTTCGCATCTGTGATATTCTAATTGTATTTTTATGTCGTTTGTAAGTTTTGCATTTTTTATGTTGCGTTTTCGACTACTGGATATGTATAAGATAGGTGTAGAATTTTGTTTTTACTTAATGTAATTTTTTTAAAACATTTTGAACATATATTATTTGTACATTTGGAGTATATATACGTCATATTTGATTTATTATAATGCAATTTCTTAAATTTTATAATTTATTACACATTATGTTTCTTGACAAAACGAGGAACGAGAACAATATTAAAAAATAACAACAAAATAATAAATAAATATATATTTTTTTAAAAAAAGACTTTTCTTGATGCACGCCTTACATCGACATAGGGCTCCTTCCTCGACGCCTGGGCATGCGTCGAGAAAAGTCTTTTGTCGATGCAATGTCGGGATTCGTCGACGTTAGCTTTTTGCCAATGTCTTACTTGTGTCCATAAGCCTACGTCGCCATTAAACCTTCGCCGATGTGGGCCATACCCAAAATCGGCCAATGGTTTCCCGACGCAGTTTTCCCGATGTTGTTGTCGACGTCTCATAGTGCGTCGACAATGGTTGTGCCGACGTGATCTACTTCGACCTACCCCGACGCGTGTGTGAATCGGCCATTCCTACATTTCTTGTAGTGTCTTCTCAGTTTCTCTTCCTCGTGCGTCATTCGTCTCCTCCTCTTCTCAATAGCCGTTCGTTTCCCACTTCTCAGTCATCTGTCTCTCTCTTATCAATCTCTTCATCTTCTCACTTCTTAGATGTCTGACTCATCTATCCCTCTTCTCTTCATTGTTGTTCTCAGCCGTACGCGTCCATCTTCCTCTTCATGATCTTCACTTTATCTCACATCTCGACTGCTCCCTCTGATTCTCCTTCTGACGACCATCCTAACAAGTTGATACACTAAAATTATTTACTCTGCACAAATTAAATTTCAATGTTTGATGTATCTCTAAAGCTTAATAATTTGGAGGCAGGCTAGTCATATATGGTTTTCTTTTATGTTTTCTATTGTTGGTGGTTGAGTGTGGAACTTGAAGAGATTACTTATTTGAGTGCTTTAAAGAAGAACCAATTTTTTGTTTTTGGTTTTACTTCAAAGTATGTGTGGAATATTTACTTTGAATGTACAACCATTTTTAACTTTTTTTTTTAAAAACAGTTTTATGAATTTTACGAACATTAGAATTTAGAAACGGAAAACAAAAAAAATACAACCCGACAACTCAACTCAACCCAATTCATATTTTATGAGTTGGGCTGGAAACTTATTTCGGATTATTCGAGTTGTCAACCCAACCAACCGAAAAATATAGGTTAGGTTGAGAATGTTTTCCAACCTGTTTACACTCCTAACATCAACACTGAACTCTTCCCTCATAGTCCTTGCAGATACCTATAAAATAGACAAATAAAAACATAAAATGATCGAACAAAATGATAGAATTAAGTAAAGTTAGACAATACAATTTAGCTGCTATCATCACGTCAATTCTTGAGTAATTCATTTAGCTAGGGACATAGAGTATTTGTTCCCTTTGAAAATTGATTCTATTCAAAACTACGGAAACCAATTATGGAGTAAGCTCATTTAAACTTCAAGAACAAGAAATGCAATCTTTTCCTATTATTTATTTACAAGTACAACGCGTTGTCGCGTGGCTGTTCTTAGGTTTTGTTGTCTGTTTCCCTCTTTTTGTATTCTTTTTGTTATTTTAAGAACCATTTTTTTTATTGATTTAAAGTACATGTGACCATATCATACATAAATAATAAACAGTACATCCAGTTTTGGTTTGATATTATACCTTGATCAATTTAATTTATTTTAAACATACAATTTGCAATTAAATTAGGAAAATTGCATCAAATTAAAAAATATAGTCACGCGAGTCTTATTCTCATAAATTTTTATTTTTTATTTTTGTAGGTGCCATTCATTTACTCAAAAAATTTCAATTAAATGTAGGCTAATTCTAGAAAAACTTGTGAATTAATTGACATACGTATGCATATGGGTCAACTTAGACCCAAGATAGAGCTCTTATTATTGTAATACAAATTTATTCATATTTCTAAACTGATTTACCTTTAAATAATATATATAAAATCAATTTGATATATATTGTTGTTTAAAAATATTGAGAGAATTTTTGTTTAATGAGAATTAGTCTTTTCCAATTAATGTATTTGGAAGGGGAGAGAGAATTATGGTTGACCTTATCTAAATGTTTCTACCGTTCGTGTTAATTTTCTATTTTTTATTTTGTTTTGGTGGATTACTGTATTTCTTCCAAACAAATTCCTTTGATGGATTAATGGGTTATATTTTAAAGAAACGGTAACGATAATAATTTGAGTTTAGGAATTTGCAATCTTATTATCCACTTTTCTTATTTTGTAAATATGACAAACAGAAAAAAAGTCACCTAATATACATTTAATGTACTTATACACATAAATTTATATACGTAAATGTGAAATTTTTTTAAAGGTTTTTAATTGAATGGAAACTAAATAAATATGCCCAAGGACATTTGAGTAAATAAAGTGGTGTAATCAAGAGTAAATTACGTATATCAAGTATGTATATGGTGTATAATGTGGGTTATTGGACTTATTTTTTGTTATTTTTTTAAAAGTAAATAAGTGTGTACTGTGAACCTAATTTTATAAACTTATCTTGTCAAATATGCAAGAAACCCTAGATTTTAGGGCAATTATAATGGATAATAAGTTTAGAAATAATAATAAAGTGTATAATAACATTTTTAAATAAAAATTATAAATAAAACAAAGTTTATCAACGATAGACTTCTATTGCTCAGACTCTTACAGTTTATTAGTAATAGACATCCAGACAAATTTTGCTATATTTGCAATATTTTAAAAATATAATGTTTGGTATCTATGTTGATACTTTTAATTTAATTACTATATAGGGAAATTTTTAAAAATAACAAAATAAATTAAAATATTTACAAGCTATAGCAAAATTTTGGATTCTATCGATGATAGTCTTCTATCACTATAGCATATCAATGACTATCAATGATAGAATTTGCTATAAGTTGTAAATATTTTGTAAAATCTACTATTTTTAAAAAATTTCTTACTATATATGTACATACGTGATGCGAGCATAAATTAGGTGTCAACGTAGTTAAAGATATTTGAATGTAGTCACTGATCCTTTCATCTTTGGTACTCTTCTCAATAAAGGATATCATAAGTATGTAATATTTGAGTGGGTTGAAAGTTTGAGTTTTAGTTTTATAATAGGGAAATTGTACAAACTAGACAATTTGACAAAATATTTACAACATATAGCAAAATTTTTAGATTATATCAATAATAGACATTGATAGACACTGATATGTTTCTATCAATAGTATTGATAGATAGAGATAGAAGACTATGAGTTTCTATCTTTGATAGAATCCAAAGTTTTGTTATATCTTGTAAATATTTTAATTTATTTTGTTATTTTTAAAAACGTCCCTCATAATATCTATTTTAGTATGCAACTTTTTTATTTTTTCTTATATCGTTTATAAGACATAAAAACGTTCGAATTGTCTTACAAGCTCGATACTTACCAATATATAGTTTGAATACATGTTTTGGTTAGTATACATACTTCAATAAATGTAACGACCTAACTTTTCAGATTAAGTCGAAGTCATTATTTTAACACAAAGAAACTTTGGTTGACACGAAAAATAGTAAAATTTATTTGAAATGATAATTATCAACGAAACTTTATTTGGGCCCTATTTCAAACAAAATAAACTTAAAAAAAAAAAAGCACTATTTACAAAGTCACTAACCATAAACTAATCTTAATCATAAAAAAGTTAAAACGATAAAACAACAAGCGAAAGCAGTTTTGACATAATGTCCCCATATGGCAATCACGTATCCTTCTTGTCTCTGGTCGATCTACCTCTGGTATTTCTTTTGCCTGAAAAAGTTAAACGTAATGGGTGAGTATAAAATATACCCAATAAGAGATCCACTACTTGTCTCGTTATGGGTAACAACTGTTAACTTCCTATTGGGAGGTACCCTGCATCATAACAGTCTTGTGATCCCATAGGATGCACATAATCAATCTTGTGATCCCGAAGAATGCACATAATAATCAAACCATCTCAGTTCAGTGTAATCCATCAACACATTCAAATCTACATAACAGTCAAACCATCTCAGTTCAATGTAATCCATCAACACATTCAAATCTACATATAGCAGTCCAGTCCGTTTCAGTCAATACATTACAACTTCAATATAGGGTCCAATAGTATAAATCCCTTACCTTGAGATTAGCAACAATTCTTGGTCGAAGGTAACAGTTGAGATAAACCAAATAATTATTCCACAATTTGCCAATTATACCTTCAAGAAAAATAATCCAAAAATAATTTATTTTATATCAATAATTATCACTTGATGGGCATACCTAAACCCAAATCGAGAACTCACCAAAATTCACCCAAAAGATGGCTAAAAAGGCAAATGGCTTGAGAAAGAGGCTGCACTAGCTTGGCTTGCGGGGCTCGTGAAGGAGGAATAACTTGGGTGTGAGAGAAGAATTGGCTCGGTGATAGAGATGTCGACTCATGCAAGAGAGCACATGACTTGAATGAAGGAGATGACTTTGACGAAGAAGAGAACCGACTGCAACTCTTCGACTCCACCTGAGACAAAGAGACGAAGACGGAGATGGACAACACAAACGAACTTGAAACTCTTCGATTGACATTCGGCTTCGACGGACGAAGACAGATCTGAGCGAAGACAGACTGCTCAATGACGTGCAGCTACCAAAGTAGCAAGGAAGAAACGGGAATGCTTCAGCTTGGCTAATGGTTGCGACAACGACTAATCTAAACTGAGAGGAAGAAACAGAGGAAAGAAAAAGGACGGCGGCTATGGCATCCCAAATGTAAAGGATAATGAGGAAGAAGGAGGGGACATGCAAATCGAGTAAGGGAAAAGAACAAAATTAATAATAACAATAATAGTAAATATATATTATCTTTTTATTAAAATTATTATTTCATTTTCTTTTCCTTTTCTTTGTTCTTATAAAACCAAAAATCTGTCCCTTTTCTCCTTAAACTCCAACCGAAGTTTAACACCCAAAAATTCATAAAATATTAATAAAATATGACAATTTGGTTGAGAAGAATACCTCAAAATTTGGGGTGTTGACAATAAACCTATAAATTTAGGCAAAATGAAAATTATTGTTGGACTTTTTCCTAATTCGATTTTAGGCCCAATGCAAGTAGAGGACAACTTGTTATGTAAAGCTAGGAGGAGATGAAGCCACGTCTCTTGCGATGACAGTCGTACACGTGGATGAAGGTAAGGACTCGCCTCCTTTTTGTTCCTGCATGTTACGAAAGAAAAGAAAACAAAAGAAAGAAAGGAAAAGAAATGAAATTACCTCTCCTTTACTCTCTGCAGTAAGAAACCCTAATTTTTTTAGAATGGACTTTTGATTTGAATGGAATAGATCACATAGAGTAATGGTTGAAAATGAAGGAGAAGAAGAAGAAGCTACAAGATTTACGTGGTTTAGCCAAAGAATGCCTACGTCCACGGGAATGATCTCTTTCCTTGATGTTTAAAGATGAGTACAATAGTTTTGGCTTCTCTTTTTCTTTTTTCTATATCTACTACTTGTAAAAGAAGTGTATGTAAAAACTTAGATGATTGTTTTTTTTAATACTCCTTTATATTTATAGGTGTTTACAGAGAAAAGAAAATAACAGGAAACTGAAAACTAGTACTGTTGGAATTCAATTTCTACAAATCTCCACCTTGAATCCAACTTGTAATAGTTTTTGACATCCTTCCAACCTTCTGACTTTGTCATCCTCTTTCCGGTAAGTTGAAACCTACCAGCTCAAAGCATTTATGGAGCTTCAACTTTGAAACGGGCTTGGTGAGCATGTCGGCAGAATTTTAAGAGGTATGTTCCTTATAACTTCTATTTCTCCTGCTTCGAATTTTTCTCGAATGAAATAAAATTTTATATCTGTATGTTTTGTTCTGCTGTGGAATTGTAGGTTTTTGGATAGATGAATGATACTTTGGTTGTCACAGTAGATTTTTACAATTGACTGTTTGATTCCAAAGTCCCTCATCAGTCCTTTAAGCTACAATCCTTCTTTTATCGCTTTAGATAGAGTTATGTATTATGCTTCTGTGGTGGAGAGAGCAACAATAGATTGTAGGGTTGCTTTCCAACTGATTAGATTAGGACCATAGAGAAAAACGTATCCTGTTAGGCTTCTTCTCTTGTCACTGTCATCGGCAAAATCATAATCCAAATAGCCAATTAGTTATAAGTCTGATTCTGTGGCCTTTTGGTAGATTAATTTTGCACACTTAGACCAAATTAGATATCTTAATATCCATTTAGTTGCTTCTCAATGTCTTCTTTCCAGGATTAGCCATGTATCTATTAACTAGGCTTGCTAAATAGGATAAGTCAGCTATTGTAGAGATCATTAAGTATATTAGACTTCCCACTGCTTGGCTGTAAGGCACATTCTCCATTTGTTTTTTGTGTTCAATGTCTGTACCACTAGAAGAGTTTGCAGCTGATAGTTTAAAATGTTGTTCTACAGGGAGAGTTATTGGTCTAGCATTAGTGAGGTTAAACCTCCTGATTACCTTCTCACAATAGGTTGATTGACTTATGCTTAGTATAGATTGGTCTCTATCTCTAGTGATGCCAATCCCTAAGATCTTCCTTGATTCTCCTAAGTCATTCATATCAAATTCTTTACTTAAAAGATTTTTGACATGAAATAAGTCTTTTTTAGAGCTTTTGGCATGGAGCATATCATCAACATAGAATAACAAAGAGACCTTTTCCTTATAGGTTGTTGAGTTTATATAGACACACATATTATATGAACTTCTTTGAAAACGCAAACTTGCTATAAAATCCTAAAATCTTCTATAACAACATCTAGGTGACTGCTTTAACTCATAGATTGATACTTTTAGTAAGCCATAGAGATCTTCCTTACCTTCAACCTCAAAACCTTTGGGTTGAACCATGTAAATGGTTTCATCTAAATAGCCATGAAGAAAGGTTGTCTTGACATCAAGTTGGTCTAACTCAAGATTGTTTTGAGCAACTAAGGATAGAAGAAGTCTAATAGAAGTCTGTTTAACAACAGGAGAGAAAATTTCAGAATAGTCTATACCATCTCTTTGAGTGAAACCTTTTGCAACCAGCCTTGCCTTGTACCTAGGTTGTGAGCCTTTTGTAATTTCCTTTATAGATTCACTTAGATGCTATTGGTTTGCATCCTTTAGGTAAAGAAGCTAAGGTCTAGGTATCGTTCACATTTAGTGACTTTATTTCTTCATCCATAACTTCAATCCACTGTCTAGCATCACTACCATTTACAGTTTCCTCAAAGGAACTTGGTTCATGATCATTAGGAGCTACAGTAGCATTTAGAACAAAATTCATATAGTTAGTTTCAGCATACCTGGCTGGAGGAACAATTACTCTTCTTTGTCTGTCTCTTGCTAGGGAGTATTGACTCAAGTCAGGTTGTTCTTCAACTATTTCAGTTTGTTCTCCACTTAAGTTGTTTACTTGTTCTTCATTAGTAACAATAGTTCCCTCAGTAGATTGAACATTATTTCTAGTCTTCTCCACCTCAAACTGAGTAATATAGATTTCTGTGGCATTAGGATTTTCTTCAAGATTACCTTTTCCTTGCATAAACATCTCATTTTCTCTTAAATGAACATCCCTACTGATTATAAACTTCTTGTCAGTGGGGTGCCACATCTTGAAACCCTTTACTCATTTTATGAAGCCAACAAACATGCATTTAATAGCTCTTGCCTTTAGTTTCCATTGGTTTTGATGGACATACCCTACACATCCAAACACCTTGAGATCATTTAAATTTGGAGGTTGTTTGGACCATTTCTCCTCGGGTGTTAAGAATCCTAAAGAGGTATGAGGGCTTCTGTTCAGTATGTACATAGCATAGGCAGTAGCTTCAGCCCAAAATTTTTCTTCTAGAATAGCATCTGACAGTAGGCATCTTACCCTTTCCATGATTGTTTTGTTGAATCTTTTTGCCACCCTATTTTGTTGAGGTGTGTACCTCACTATTCTATGTCTTGTGATACCATTTTTCCTACAAAAAATATTAAAAACCTCTCCACAAAACTCTACACCATTGTCAATTTTAAGGTACTTAATTTCTTCATCGGTTTGTTTTTATATCATTAGTTTCCATTCTTTAAATTTTTCAAAAACTTGATCTTTTGGTTTTTAGAAAATAAATCCAGCTTTTTCTAGAAAAATCATTAGTAAAGGATAAGATGTACCTTGAGCCACTTAGGCTTGGAGTTGAGGTTGGACCTCATAGATTCGAATGGATGTAGTCTAGGATTCCTTTACTTGTGTGTTGTGCTTTGGTGAAGCTTTCTTTCCTTGCTTTGCCTAGCACACAGTGTTCATAGAAAGACAACTTATTGCTGATTTCTTGAGGCAAGATACCTTGTTTGGATAGAGCCTCAAGCCCCTTTTGGCTTATGTGAGATAGCCTTTTGTGCCAAAGGTTAGCCTCATATAGATTTAGAGCAGAAAGAACATTTGCTTCCTTTAACATTTCAACCCCTTTAATTATAAAATGATCATTTACCTTTTCTCCAACCAATACTACTCTAGAGTTCATAAAAATCTAAAAAACTCCACTTTTTCTTTTGTATTCACACCCTAAAGAGTCTAGCATTCCTAGAGAAATAACGTTTCTTTTTCAAGGTGGGGAACATGTCTAACATTTCTGAGAAGTTTCACAGTCCCATCTTTTAATTTCATGATGAATGATCCAACTCCAGCAATGCTACAGGCCTCATTATTCCCCATAAAAACTTACTCCCCATTGCTTTCTTTATATGTATTGAACTAAGCTCTAAAAGGTGTTATATGGTAAGTGCATTCGAAATCTAAAACCTAATCATGTTTACCAAAAGATGTAACATGATTGACTTGGTCTTGAGTTGATGTCAAAGCATCAGTATAGGTATGTGGACTTTCTACTGTAGAGGCTTCAAGTTGCTTTTCCTTATAATCTTTTTTTTTTCTCTTGATAATTTCTTGATGTTCTTGAACATCAAAAAATAATACTTTGATGTTTTTTTTGCTCATCAAACGGAAGCTGAATCGGGTTCAATGGTAGTTGAAACAGGTTCACATGAAACTTAAAAGAGATAGTGAGTAAACTTGTTACCAAATAAGACATATAAAAGAAAAACAATTATCAAACAAGATCTTTCAAAGTTTTATATCAATAATACAATGAAGATCTTCCTATTGGCTTTGGGGTGTGATGAGGGGTACTACGAATAAGTCAATCTAGTTCATATATTTTCGGTGTGCTATTCATCCCTTCTCTCCCTGTAGTATTTCGTTTAAAAACAAATTATATATATCGATGATTCAAGCATGAATGATTTGTGGTGAGATCATGTTGCAGAAGAAGATATATCTACGCCAAATAATTAAACTTTGACACATATTAGACCAATTCAAACAATATTGAAACAAGTTATGTACGTGTAATATCGTGTGCGTGTTATTTTAACATTATATCTTTTAAAATGTTGTGATCAAGAGGGCTCTCTCCTAACTCTAGAAGTTGAAGTTCTTCAATATATATGATTGACTAAACCAAATGCTTGAAAGGGTCGGTTGTAATATTAATTTTGTAATCAACAAAGAATTTCGAAGATGATTAGCGGTAGAACAATGTTTACTTATTAATTCCAGATAAATATATGCAATTTGACTTTCTTCAAGTTCCAATGAAAGGGCTTCATTTTTTCCTTTTCACTTTATCTAATTTCTTTTTAAGTTTGTCAAATATATATATACGTGTGTGTTTTTCCACCCTTAGTAATGACAAGAAACATCATGCCCTCTTCTCCGATCTTCAAGCTTGCCCTTGTCCTCGTCCTCGGCCTTCTCTCTAGTCTGCTTGCTTCTGGCTTTGATTCTAAAAATGATGATCGAAAGGTCTAAAACATTGATAAACTTAGATGTCTAATTATGTTTTTTTATTTTTATTTTCTATAATTTTGTGTCCTTATCTAAATTCAAATGGTGTGTTGTGTGTAAAACTGTTTATGCAGATTTATATTGTGTACATGGGGAATAAGCCACAGGATACAGCTTCTACTCCTTCCCATCATATGAGGATGTTGCGAGAAGTCACTGGGAGGTTTATATTCATTTTTTCACTACAAATAAATTTATTTAGAATTTATTTTAAAAAAATTAATTACTCAATTTGTTTTGTGTTTTCAGCAATTTCGCTCCAGAATCCCTACTCCACAGCTACAAGAGGAGTTTCAATGGATTCTTGGTGAAGCTCACCGAAGAAGAAGCTCATAGGATTTCCGGTATGTTGTCTGTTTGTGATGTGAGTGAATTGCACAAAAATAAATGAACGAAATACTTGTATTCGTATCGTAGACTACACTCGTCTTTTTTCTCACTCATTCAAATATCCAATCATAATATTTCACACGCACAAACTATAAGTAACGGTTGAAGAGGACCGTTAAAACATGGGTGTAGTTCTGTAGGATGCGTCTAAGTATTCCTCATATAATAATTCCAACAATTCATCCTATTTATGCCTCAAATTTGTTATATTCCATATAATTCTTTTTGGGACATGTATATATTTTCAGCAAAGGAGGGTGTTGTGTCAGTGTTTCCAAGTGGAAAGAAGCATCTTCATACAACAAGATCATGGGATTTCATTGGTTTTACAAAGGATGTTCCTCGTGTAAATCAAGTTGAAAGTGACATAGTGGTCGGAGTTTTGGACTCAGGAATATGGCCAGAAAATCCAAGCTTCAGTGACGCTGGTTATGGTCCTATACCTGCTAAATGGAAGGGCATTTGCCAAACTTCTACCAATTTTACCTGCAACAGGTAAACACTCATTCATGCTTTTAAATAATAATAACAATAATAAATAATGTGCTATAAGAGGAAATCTGCTTTATGGGTATAAGTTTATGAGATTGTCTATTCTACGACGATAAACTAATATCCAAGTGGTATGTACTAAAATGATTTTTATTTACGAAATAAAAAAATGATGAAGGCCTACTTCGTCTAATTTATCATAAAATTAAAAAAATAGAGAACATTTTCAACTGAAATAATATTATTCATTACATAATTTTTTTTTTTTTTTGTTAATTTAAAGAATACAAACCCAATCGAAAAAAAAAAGTCAATTCATGAAAAAAAAAAAGATTTTAAGAAATTAGGAAAAAAAATTAAATAAAAAATGACTTATGCATCAAAAAACTAAAATGTATATTGGCATTACTAATTAATAAACCCTTCCAATCTATTATTAGAAAAATCATTGGAGCTCGAGCGTATCGTAGCGACAACGTGTTTCCTACGGAAGACATTCCGAGTCCTAGAGATTCAAACGGCCACGGGACGCACACTGCATCGACCGTGGCTGGCGGTCTAGTGAGCCAAGCAAGTTTGTATGGTCTCGCACTTGGCACAGCAAGAGGAGGGGTTCCCTCAGCTCGTATTGCTGTCTACAAGATATGTTGGTCTGATGGGTGCAGTGACGCTGACATTCTTGCAGCGTTTGATGATGCAATCGCTGACGGTGTGGATATTATATCTCTTTCGGTTGGGGGAAGCGAAGCACGGTATTACTTCAACGACTCAATCGCCATTGGAGCTTTCCACTCGATGAAGCATGGAATATTGACCTCGAACTCTGCTGGAAATGATGGCCCAGATTACTTCACCATTCGAAATTTCTCTCCATGGTCTCTCTCTGTGGCTGCAAGCACTACTGATAGAAAGTTGGTGTCAAGAGTGGAGATTGGCAATACGAATGTTTATCAGGTGACTCTCTCTTGGATATTATTTTGTAAGTGGGAGAGAATATCGATTGAATTATAATATACAACTACAAATTTTAATCGCTAAACAAATATGTTTGAATATTGGGTTCAGGGATATACAATCAACACATTTGATCCTTTGGGAAAACAATATCCTCTAATCTATGCTGGAGATGCTCCCAATATCATTGGAGGTTTTACTGGTTCCATCTCCAGGTAAATCAAAAGGGACAAAAAATTTATTACTTTTTACTCTCCAATATATAATTATGGAGTGAGTTTTCGGGTTTTTGTTTTACTAACATTTTTCATACTTTGTTCAAAACAGATTCTGCTCTGAAGGCTCAGTTGACGCCAATCTTGTTAGTGGAAAAATCCTTCTTTGTGACTCCATATTGGCCCCTTCGGCGTTCGTTTATTTTAGTGACGCAGTCGGCCTTGTAATGAATGATGATGGCGTGAAGTATCCTTCAAATTCATATCCTTTGCCTTCTTCCTACCTCGAGACGGTGGATGGTGACGCCATTAAAACCTACATGGCTTCAAACGGGTACGCTTCAATATTTTCAGAAAATTGAGTTCTCGACGTTATGTTAGTGTGCGTTCATAGTAGAAGTTTGATAATATTGTATTTTTGGATATTGACTTCCGTTTGATTATGTGATCCCGATCGACAGAGTTCCGACCGCAACAATTTTTAAGAGTGATGCAGTGAATGATAGTAATGCTCCTTTTATAGTTTCATTTTCCTCTAGGGGACCCAATCCCGAAACATTGGACATTCTCAAGGTTTGTATTTCTTCTGTTGATTGATATTTGTACATAGTAAACATGAAGTTTATCTTAAAATTAATTGAATTTCTAAAGTGGTCGGGTGGAGGGAAATTTGAAGAGATTTGCATTATTGTTTAGTACTGCGTACATTTGCTGGGCATTGGGGATCCATCTCACACTTTTTTTTAAAACAAAAAGACTTCGAAATCACTACACATTTTTTATAAGGTAGATGACTTCTTCCATTGTTGATTTGTTGTGAGATGAAATCATACAGATAGAAGCTATAAAACTGAAAATATTGGTCTAGGAATGATAAACTTGAACATAAAGAGACACCATCTTAGAAGGGACAATTACTTGAAAATCCTATCGAAAAGATAATAACGATTAAACCAAACAATTTTCACATAAGATATATAAGATACTTCTCTTGTTGTCATTGGTTTTGAGATAAAATCACGTGTTTATACTCTCACATTGGAAATATAAACAAATCATCTTGCAATCTTTTTAATATACACGAGTAACCCCTCGTATAAACATTTGATTTACCTGAGAAGAAACTCTGCATGTACGCATTTATGTTTTCTATAACATTTTCATATTATGCTAAGATCAATGTATGCAGCCGGATTTGACAGCCCCAGGAGTTGAAATTCTGGCGGCATGGTCTCCTATTGCACCGGTCTCAAGCGGAGTAATAGATTCGAGGACAACAATGTATAATATAATCTCAGGAACATCAATGTCTTGCCCACATGCCACTGCAGCCGCTGTGTACGTTAAAACATTCCATCCCACTTGGTCTCCCGCCGCGATCAAGTCATCTCTCATGACTACAGGTAATGATATAATTGGGATACATCAATTTAAGTGAAAGTTGCAACAGACCACTCTAAATTTAGTATGAAATTTGTTACTATCTACCCACCCTAACTTTTAATTTTAATGGAACGCTAATTTGTTGTTTGTTAGAAGTACGTACACATGAACTTTAATTTGATCATTTAATTTTATTTTGTTAATTGTTACAATTAATTCTCTACTTCATATTTTTTAAAAAGTGAACAAAAATTAATGGAGAGGAGTGATCATTAATAGGTTGATGCACCTGAACATCTCTCAAGTAGATTAAAATTAAAATTTTGTATTTACCCTTGTTCATGAGATACGTATATTTTCAATTGATCAAATTTAATTTTACAAATATGTATCGATATCACTGCCTAACATAGGGTTGAATGTAACAACTTAACAACTTATAGGAAGCTAATTAATCTAATTAAAAGTTTTGGGTGTAATTGTAATAAACCACATAGTCTAAGGAGTGATTAATCAAATTAGAAAGCTTAGGAATATAATTGTACATAACAAACTGCATAGTTCATAGATTTTTTGGGCAATGTTTCTTTCTAATTTTATCATAACCATAAAAAATGCATATTGATTTGCAATCTAATTTTTGCCTCTCTAAAATAATAAAATTGTTCTCTTTCTACCTCTTAACATAACATACTATTTCTATGTTGATTCTCTATTGGTTAAGCTTTTTTGTTCATCTTTGATTGTATATGAACAAATTATTTCTAATAATAGTTTTAACTCACATCTTTCCCTTCATTTTCTATAGCTACTCCCTTGAAACCTGAAATCAATGCAGAAGCAGAATTCGCATATGGTGCAGGCCAAATCAACCCATTAAAGGCAATAAAACCAGGGTTGGTCTATGATGCCAACGAATTTGACTACGTGAAATTCTTGTGTGGCCAAGGTTATACCTCCGATATGGTTCAAAGTCTCTCCAATGATAATACTATTTGTAATTCAGCCAACATTGGTAGAGTATGGGATTTAAACTATCCATCGTTTGCACTTTCATCCACCCCTTCACAGTCCATTAACCAGTTCTTTACAAGAACTCTAACAAGTGTTGATTCAAATGCATCGACGTATACATCTACGATTCTTGGCGCCCCACAAGGCCTCACAATCACAGTGAACCCTAAGGTTTTGTCATTCAGTGGCATTGGAGAAAAGAAAACATTTACTTTAACAATTCAAGGAACTATCGATCCAACAACTATAGTATCTGCTTCTTTGGTGTGGAGTGACAGTTCTCACGATGTGAGAAGCCCTATTACAATATATGTTGTCACTTAAGTTTGATTTGGTTTTGTGTGGGTGTGTTTTTTTCTTCTTTCAATTGGAAGTTGACCTCGTATGTTAATAAATTGGTTGGCTCTCCTGTGTATGACCTTGTATCTATACAATTGTTGTTAAGATGTCAGCTACATATCTTGCAATATACGAAAACCAAGAGCTACCTTTTCTCGAACAAAATGATAGTCTCTCTATATGTTTTCTTTTACAATGAAAAACGGATTGCTGACCATTTTAATTTCACAAAATAGTTGAGGTGTTTTGTGTTATGGTATTACCATGTTGAGGATCCACCTGGTGTAGAAATAAAAAGAACCTCACATTCAAGCTTATAAGATTAGCTTAATTTCCAAGCAAATAACATTAAGTAGCACATCTTTGGTTTTACATTTCAAAAGTAGTATACTTTCGAAAAACTCGTAATTTTGTTTTTCTTGATCAATCTCTGCCGAACTCGACACCGAGATTCTTCACATAAATTTAAAAAAAAACTCTTTCAACATAATTTAATTTCTCGGTCAATTTCGGTCGTGTTCAACATCAAGATTGTGGGTTTTTTTAATTTAAAAATAAAAGGATTTATCAAATGACCAAAATATCCTTGGAAGCCCGAACACTACATATTCTTACAAACCACTAAACCCCAAACACTATGCTCATTTCGATCAAGACTGACTTGAGTTTTTAGTTTTTTTCCTTTTAGATCTCCAATTCTTTTTATATTGCTCTCTAAAATGTTGTATCAATTAAATAATCGATTACCAATATGTTTCATTATTAACCAATTTCATGCTACCAAAAATATGAAATTGTGAGTATAAGACCTTATTAATTAGTCTCCTTTGCAACAATTTTAGAGTGAAGAATATTTGGTGTAATTCTTTTTGCTATCATTGAGGTAATCTTCTACCTCTTGATCAAAATCTTTCCATTATTCTATCTCTTCCAAATCTTCCTCGCTCTCACCTTGTCTTGATGATTCTCCATCACATATATTAATAACTTTATGGTGGTTAAGTTGAATTTATGGTAAAATTTGAGAATATAAATTGAGGTGGTTGTTGGTTGACTTGTTTGATAGACACTCCATTAAATAGCTGCTAACACAAAAATAATGTAAATTAGTTTAAATATCCCCATTTCTTTTTTTTAGAAAATGATGCTGGATAGGTCAGTAGGCGCACCCAAGCCATCCCCACTAGGTGGGCACCCACTTAGCGCCCTCATCATCTCCAAGATTATATTCAATAAAGCACCGAGGAAAGTGTTCAAAATATCCCAATTTCTTTAAGGTTGTTCTTGTGTTGATGCTCCCAAGGAACAAAAGCTTGTAAGCAAAATTACTTTAAAATCTAAAGTCTACAAAACACACATAACAAAGCACAATCAATATTCTATGTTAAAACTTGGAGGAACCTCAGAGTCAATCTTGACCTAGAACAGTTCACCTTTTCTTCTTGTGCAAGGCCACTAATTAGCTTTTCCATTAAGTGCCCCCTTTTCAAACATGCAATGGTCATAGATCATATCAACTCATTTCAGTTGTAGTTGATTAAGTCCTCTCAATCATCAATTAGGCCCAACATTGTTAATTCAATCCATATGTTGCCTCCCCTCCTGTCCATCATTGCAAGCTCGATGAAGTAGAATACGAACATCTTCACCGCATCCTCGTCACTTTCATACTGAAGGGTTGGGTAATCTTTGTCCAACTCGAATCCATTCATATTTGTCCTATCCTCCAAATATAGCATTCTTAATCAAAAGGCCTTGTCCTGTTCAAACTGAACCTCATGTCTGGGGCGTATACCTCAACCTCGTTATTATGTCAAAATCTTTTTGCCCAAAGGAAGCCTTATCATCTAGTAACTTAAAACCAATTATGTTATTCTGTCTCTCCTCGACCTCTTTCAACAAAATGTAATGTCATAGAGGTCTATTAAACACCAACTTTACATCCAAGAAGTGTCCAAAGACGGTTTTTGCCTAGGTATTAACTTATATTTTATACTTGCCCTAGAAGAAATTTGGCATTTAATGTCGGTTTAAAATCGACATTAATGGCCTTTAGTGTCGGTTTGCCACCGACATCTATGCTAGCGTTATTAAAGGCCTTTAATGTCGTTTCTGCTTTGATGTCGGTTTAAAAAAGACATCAAAGGCCTCATTAATGTCGGTTTTAAACCATGTTCTTAAGCTATTGTTATAAATTATTTGATTTAAATGTTTGAGTTATTTATGAATACCAAGCATGTTATTGTTTAAAGGTATTTATTCAAGAATATTAATTACTGAAGAATGTTTAAGTTTTACTGAAAATGAGTTAAAAGTTGCTTATTGCAAAAGGATTTAAAGTTTATGGTTTTATAAATGTTTTCTTGAACCCAAGATGTCTCAAAATAACCCTTAAATGAGGGAGAATTAAAGTAAGAACACTTACAACAGGGATGCCCATCTCTGAAGGTTTGAAGTTGGTATCGAGTAATCTCTACCACCTCCTCGGAGTAGATACTTGGGATTCTAGTAGGGAAAACAAGGATTTAAGTTATAGTTTCTTAAAAGTTTATTGTTCATCATTTACTTTTTTAAAGGATTTATGAATTATTATTTCTTAAAGTTTACGAAAAGTTGTTCAGAAAATTATCACTTACTGGACTCGTTTAGCTCACACTCTCCAAAATGTTTTCTCACTTCCCAGGTAGAGACCGTGTCCTCGAAGCCTAAATTCCTGCTATCTATCTGCTGAAGGGTTTTGTTTAAATATGTCTTTTTAATTTTTATTTATGTTTAGTTGATCATTTGTGGTGTAGAATTAGGTTTTAGAAAGGTTGGTTTTGGGTTATGTAAATGAAATTAATGTTTGTAAAAACTTATTTAAAGTTTATTTAATAAAAGGATGTTACCGAGTTGTGTTTAAAAGTTATTTGTGTTAGCTTTCGTGAGTTTATTGTTTAAAGGTTAAAGTTTAAGGGTAAGCTAGTGTCATTCTTGAAGGAAGAAATATCAGTTGGCTCACGACACGTCTCAAGTTAGACAAGGAGGTGCTCGGGGCTGGGTGTGACAGTACATCTTCATCTGTCAAAGTTTGGAGCATCATAGCATCTAAGGGCTACACATCGACACTTGGCCATTATTGGCTTGCTTGCTTCAATTTGCCTTGATTGACGTTGTATCACTCCAAAATGCCCAAATTAGCTCCAAAATGGTCTTAGCACAAACTTTCACCTATGAATTGCTCATCACCTATAAAACATCCAAACAAAAACGTAAAATCGCAAAATGAGCTTGAATTAAGTAGAAACGGATAACATATTTCATATGATATCATAATCCTTTTATGTTACATAATCTCACTAACTCTTAGTGGATTAGATGGTTGATCATGATCATGATGACACCAAGCCCACTAACTTAGTGGATTATGAGTTTTTGAGCCAAAGTACTATTGCATAACCATTTAACTTTGCATGTGTTTTCATTGTAAACATGGGCTTTCAAATTCCATGGATAGACTTTGCTATTTTTAATTTGGGTTGCCGAACTTTTCTTTCTCTTCAAAAGAATTTCTCTCTAACCTTTTTTCCCAACTCACATGATTATTTCACATATTTTCATCTCTTTCTCTCTCCCAATACTTTCGTTTATTGGATCCTACAACATTTGATTCTGAGTTTGTAGAATAGTAGATCAAACCTAGCGGTGGTCCGGTTCAAGCCCATGAAAAGAATCGAGCAAATTAGGAGCTACAAAAGTAAGTTCTCATTAACCCTAATTTAATTTTAATTTAGGGTTTCATGTTAATCTTTAGGCAATTAGAGTAAAATTCGATCAAACTCCATAGTGCATGTCTACCATTTCCATCACAAGGGACAAAAGAGAAAACCAAATATTTCTCCCATAGCTCCTTTTAGACATTATATAGACAAGAACAAGAACAACAAGAACAACAACAATAGAAGAAGCTGGTAAGTGAAAGAAGTTAGTTGATAGAGAATGAGAGGTTCAATTTAGCTATTTATTGAGAAATTTTGATATATATAGTAAAACAATTTTTTTATTAAAAAATTCTTTAATAGTTAGATAGTACATAATTTTTTTATTAAATTTTATTTATTTATATTTAAGGGCTCCTTGCATATAAAGCTAAATAACGCTAAATGTTGAGAAAGTAGAAAAACTTAAAACTAATTTTAAATATAGCAAAATTTACTTTCAACCCCATTAAAATGTCCAAAAAAATTCCCATTAAAGACACCAAAATATGCTTGAGCTAGGCATGAAATTCCCAAATTTTAAAGTTTATTAATGATAGACTTTTATCACCAATAGAAATATATGGCTTAAACTTCACATTTATCACTAATAGAAGTGATAGCCTGCTTTAATAAAAGTTTATTATTGATAGACTCTATTTTTTTTAAAACTAATCGTAAATATAACAAAATTTACCTCTAACCCTTTTAGCTCATAGAAAATGTACAAAAAAAAAAAGAAAAAAAAAAAAACTCATTAAAGACATTATTAAATTTTCACTTTTTGAAGTCTATCATTGATAGACCAAATAACAACCTATCATTGATAAACTCCTTTTATAGAAATATAGTCAAACTATCAACATCAATACTTTTTTATCCCAAATAGGATTTTATCAAAGAATTAAGTATATCAATTTATCACTGATAGAAAACTATTGTTGTGTTACCTATATCACCCATATTTTTGTATCACAGATCTATTAGTGATAGCACACTACCAATGATATACTTTTATAAGTGAGAAAAATTTTTATGAACGATAAAAGCATATCATTTTGAATGTATATTAGTGTGGTTTATAGTTTTTTTTTTTTTTTACTTTTTATAAATGATAAAAATTGATTAATAATGATTCCAACCTATAAGTGATACACTTTTATCATTAACGTTCTATTGATGACTAAATTACACATATCCTTGAAAACATATTACCACGATTCACAATTTTTGCTTAGTTTTAAATAATTCAAAGAAATTGAACATTAATGCTTCTATGAACGATAAACTTTTATAGTCGATAAACTTTTCATCTATAATAGAACTATGTCATAAAAAATAGATTTGAAGCAATTGCGTTTTTTTGGTTAGTTATAGTCTATCAATTATAGGTTTCTATCATTGATATAGTTGAAGAAAGTTGAATTTATTTTCATGAAAAGTAAGAAAAAATTCATAGTTTTTTGGTTGCATTTTTTTTTATGTTGTTGATAAATGTCTATCAGTGTTAGAAGAAAATTAAATATATTTTCATTAAAAGCGTGTATAGTTTCATTTTTTTTTTTGTTAACTTGTTTAGAGTCTATCAGATAAATTTGTATCACACTGATAGACTTGAAGAAAGTTGAATTTATTTTAATGAAAAGTAAGAAAATATTTAGTTTCTACTATAACTTTATTTTATGTTTGTTAACTGTCTATTAGTGATACACTTGAAAAAAACTAATGATTAATGGACGCTCTTTCTCTAAAATCCCTCTCTCTAGAAAACTCCCTGGCCACCGCACGGCCGTTTACGTTCCCCCAGAAATACAGCACCACCTTTGAACACCTGTTGAACTTCTTCTGTAAAACTTCAGCATAATTACTGCATTTACTTCACCAGATCTTCCTCCCCCTCAGACAGATCTACTTACTATCTCATAAAGGTACATCAACTCTTCCTTTTCTTTACTCTTCATTTATCATTGTTTCCATCTCTTATGCTATATCCATATCAATATGGCTCTCCTCTTACAACTCCCTCGTTCATGCTCCATCAAAAAGAAGGATTTCGTGCTTACTATTGACAATCGATCTAGAGAGTTGAAAATACTCATAACAGAAATGGGACCCTACAAATCCTTCTCTATTGTTGTCACGCTAGAATCTTTAGACTGGCTAAAGACCACTTTCAACACACTGTTGGATACGCCTAGAACGACAAGGTTCTTTTTGGAAAAGAGGTTCGATGACTACTGCTTGTGGGTCCAAAAGACATACAATAGAAAAGGATATCTAGCTGAAATTTTTCGAGTGGACGATAGAGGCCGAAAATGCTGCATATTAGTCCCTAAAGGAACAGAAAAACAGGGATGGGCCCAGTTCATAGAAGTGTTGTCGCTAAGGAAGGAAGCACCCCAAAAAAGAAGGCCACCAACAGATCCAAGTGTTAGGGGTCCAAAAGCTTATTCTTATGGTTCATCAACTGATTCTGATAGCCCCCGTCGCATATATGTTGAAGTTTTGACTAAAGATAGCCTCTCCGACTCTGACTCTCCCAAATCATATAATATTGACACAAAAGGAAAGAAGAAGGAAGATACAGCTGCGGGGAAATTTGAAACTTTTGACTGGAGCAAGATTGTGGTGATCACAAGGAGATGCTTCCATGACGACTGGAAAAAAATTATGGAGAAACTCGAAGAACAGCTGGACCTAAATATTACCTATAAACCTTTTCATGCAGAAAAGGTTGTGGTTTTTCTTGAAGAAAAAAATCTGGTAAACCTCTTATGTAAGAACAGAGGATGGACAACGGTAGGGAAATTCTATGTAGAATTTGAGGCCTGGAACATAAACAAGCATGCTACACCAAAGGTCCTGCCGAGCTATAGCGGATGGGTCAAATTCAAAGGTATACCCCTACATGCTTGGAATTTTTTATCAAATTGGGGAAGCTTGTGGAGGTTTTGTGGAAGTTGAAGTGGAAATTAAAATAAAGTACAACTACACGGGCTTTATCCCAGCTTTTATTGAAATCGTTGATGAGGAAGGCAACCATTTCATGATATAGACCATTGTCCAAGCTGAAGGGAAATGGATCAAGGAAAGAAACCCAAAAATCCATGGCACTTTCACTAGTGAATTAGAAAAAACTTTGATGAATTCAAACCAGACTACGATATAATATCAGTTTATTGAAAATGAAGCAGTACCTGCAAACTGGGCTTCACTGAAAAACGCTAAAGAAGAAGATAAATAGAAAAAAGCTCATTGGAACAGTTCCAGCCCAAAAATAGTTAAAAAAATGGATCCAATGATGAAAAATTTAAATTATGACGACGACAGTGACAGTAGTGGGAGAAGTCAAGACAACTCAGATGACAAGACTAAGGCTCCTTTTGAAAGAATAAAGGAAAAGAAGTTATTCAGGGGGGAAACTTCAAACCAACGGTCCTCTATCAATTCAAAAAGGAAAGTCTCTTTTACTTCCCCAAAGAATAAAATTTATTTCTTGGACCCAAGAAGTGTGCCCCTCAAGCCCATAAGAATCAGCAGGCTAGTTGAGAATACTCAAAAAGTTTGCCCGAGCGGTCCAGTCAGCCTGAAGAAAAAAGGGAAACATATTTACCGAGTAAAGAATCCACAAAAGCCAACGAGCACAGCTAAAACAAGTCGAGAAAAAAACAGTGGAAATAAGATACAAACTAAGAATGAGATCCTTAACATGACAGGAATTAATCTCTCAATCGATTTGGCTCATTCTCACCCATCACCGACGTGGCTATCTCAAGCCCATAAATTCTCTCCCCAATGAGCCACCCTCCCTCACCAACTCAATCTGATATCATCAAGGATAGTGTTGGTCCCATGATGATCAGTTACAAGGAAGAAGTCGAAATGGAAGACATAGAACGGGAAAAGGAAGAAGATATTTTCAAGAAGAAACTGATGGCATGGTTAAAGAACAACAATTTGAAACTTGCTGCAAATGTTAATGTTGAAATTGATAACAATGATACAAATGTTAATGATGTTTCTAATGATGTGAATTTGTATCAAATGGGGCAAACTAGTTCTCCATGAAAGTTGTATGTTGGAACACTAGAGGGTTAAGCTCTCCCTCAAAAAGAGCACAAATAAAACGTTTGCTTTCTGTTTACATTCCAGACTTTGTGATTCTTGTTGAAACTAAATTACAAAAGATCACAACACAAATCATTAAATCTTTTTGGAGTTCAATTAGTATTAAATGGCACTGTTCACCATCTATTGGTACTTCGGGTGGGATTATTATTATGTGGGATGGCATGAGATACAGAGTGGTTGATCATATTGTGAAGAATTACTCCATCTCCATTGAAATATCCTACCCTATTGACATTAATAGCACTAATTGCTGGCTCAATGCAGTTTATGGGCCGGCTAAGAGAGAAAACAAAGGGGATTTTTGGGCCGAGCTTGATGAGATTAAATCTATCTGCCTACCAAGATGGATTATGGAAGGGGACTTTAATGTAGTTAGATGGCATTCTAAGACTACTACAAAAAAACTTAGCCACTGCAAGTATGAAGAAATTCAATGCTTTTATCATGGGCTGTGATTTTATTGATCCCCCTTTATCAAATGCAAAATATACATGGTCCAATCTCAAAGCACAACCCATTCTATCAAGACTCGCTAGATTTCTATACACACCAGATTGGGAAGCTTTTTTTACCCCTTATTTTTCCAAAACTCTTCTTAGAGTTACTTTAGACCATTTTCCCATTGCCCTTGAATCAAATACTTTAAAATGGGGTCCCTCCCCTTTCAGATTCATGAACTCTCTCATCAAAGAGGCTTCCTTTAAACAAAACATTGAGGTTTGGTGGAACCATACTGCTCAAGAAGGTCACCCCGGGTATTCTTTCATGCAGAGGCTCAAACAGTTATCAAGCACTATTAGAAGATGGAGTAAGGGCCTAAATGAATCAAATGAGGTGGAACGAAAGACCTGGACAAAAGAGCTTGAGCTCATTGATAAAATGGAAGTCGACAACAACATCACTGACATTCACATCTCTCGTAAAACCTAGATCAAAGCTGACTTGAACCAGCTTGCTTTAAAAGAAGCACAAATATGGGCCCAAAAATGTAAAAGGAGAAATGCTTTGTCCCTTCTGATTACAGACCCATTAGCCTTACTACTGCTCTATATAAACTTATTGCAAAAGTCATTGCAGAAAGGCTCAAAACAGTCCTCCCAGAAATAATATTAGAAAATCAATTAGCTTTTGTTCTCTGAAGACAAATTACTAATGCTATTTTGATTGCAAATGAAGCAGTGGATTACTAGAAAATAAAGAAAGTCAAAGGGTTTGTGATCAAGCTAGACATTGAGAAAGCGTTTGATAAAATAAACTGGAATTTCATTGATTTTATGCTACTGAAGAAAGGCTTTCCCCTAAAATGGTGTAAATGGATTAAAGCATGTGTCTCAAGCGTTCAGTATTCCATCCTTGTCAATGGTAGACCTAGAGGAAAAATTAAACCTAACAGAAGTATTCGACAAGGTGATCCTATTTCACCCTTTATATTTGTCCTTGCCATAAGTTTTAATGGGGATCAAAATCTCACTCACCTCTTTTTCACTAATGACATTTTACTATTTGTGGAAGATGACGACGATACAATTGATAACATGAGAAATGTCATACGTCTCTTTGAACTGGCTTCCAGGCTCAATGTAAACCTCAATAAATCCACCATAACTTCCATCAACTCTGATGCGGAAAGAACAAACTGTGTTGCGAAAAAATGGGGTATATCCACAAAATTCCTTCCAATTCAATATTTGGGAGTGCCCTTGGGGGGAAAACCTCTCTCTAGAAGTTTATGGTCGGAGACTACAGAAAAAATGCAGAAGAAAATAAGCAGCTGGAAGTATGCTAATCTGTCTAGAGGTGGCAAAATAACTCTCATAAATGCCACGCTATCCAGTATTCCAAACTATCATTTCTCTGTATTCAAAGCCCTCAATTCGGTTTATAAAGATATTGAAAAAATATGGAGGAACTTCCTGTGGAGAAACACCTATGAAAAGAAAAACATACACCTCATCAAATGGCTGATTGTTACGTCTCCCATCAGTAAATGAGGTCTTGGAATTAACAGTGCTGCTAGTACAAACTTTGCTCTCTTGTGTAAGTGGCTCTGGAGATTTTGTGAGGAAAAAAATCCTCTCTAGAAATGTGTTATCATTGCAAAGTATGAACAATCATATTTGGAAGAAATCCCTACTAAAGGCAAATTTAGCAACTCGATAGCTCCATGGAGATCTATCATTAAAGAAGCTGAATGGGTCCTTCCACAGATCAAATGGAAAATTAAAAGAGGGGATACTCTCTCCTTTTGACACAGTCTCTGGCATGAACATAGTCCTCTCTCACAATACAACCCAAGATTGTATGCTCTCACCACCAAAAAAAGGTAATTCTATTTCAGATATGTGGAATATTGATAAATCGGACTGGGATCTATATCCTAGAAAACCACTGAGGAGTGTGGAAGAGACTCTTTGGAACAATTTTAAAATTTCTCTTCACCCTCTTACTGATTCTAGGAAAGACATTCCTCTTTGGAATTTGAATACAATGGCTACATCTCGGTTGCTTCCATCAAACATGTTGTATATAACAGCAGCAACCTAGAGATAAACAATGCCGATAGGGAGATTTATCATAATTTATGGAAGTCAACCATTCCTAAAAGGTGCAAATTCTTCATATGGACCCTCTTACATGAGTGTGTGTTAATACTATGGATATGTTACAAAGGAGACTACCTTCTTGGAACCTAAAACCATCGTGGTGTGTTCTCTGTAAAGTTGTTGATGAAGACAGAAATCATTTGTTCACCTCTTGCCCCTTTGCATCGGAAATATGGCAAAAAGCTGAAGCACTCTTTAATAAACCTTTCTCCTACAACAATACTACAATATTTTGCAAAACCATATACAACATTAAGGCTAAGTCAAAGAAGCAAAATATTCTCCTAAATTTAGTGGTTGCCACTTTATGGAATATTTGAAAGAAACAAACAAAAGGATCTTCAGGGAGGAAGAAAAAACACTTTGTTTGGTGTGGGAAGACATACAAGCTTTAACAGGTTTTTGGGCCAGTCATTCTCCTCTGTTCAGAAACTACTCGGCCAGTTCTATTGCTTTAAATCTTAATGCTTTCTAATCTATTATTTGGGTCTCTTGGGCTTCTCTCTAGCCTTTTTTGTACCTCCACGCTTCTTGTACTCAACTCTTATATATAAATGAAGCGGGAATGATGAGGGTGCTAAGGAGGTGTCCACCTAATGGAGATGTCCTAGTGCACCTACTGACCCATATGTATCTTTTTCAAAAAAAAAAAAAAAAAAGATACACTTGAAAAAAACTAAATATAATTTTATGAAAAGTGAAAAAATGTGTGTGTGTGTGTGTATATATATATATATATATATTGTTGTTTATAATCTATCGATCATGAGTTTTGATTAGTGATAGACTTGAAAAAAATTAAAAAATTTCATGAAAAATATAAAATATATGGTTTAATTTCAATTATATTTTTGTTGTGTATTTGATAGTATATCGGTGATAGGTTTCAGTTTTT
The DNA here is from genome assembly GCA_025688845.1 of Cucumis hystrix. Taxonomy (NCBI): domain Eukaryota; kingdom Viridiplantae; phylum Streptophyta; class Magnoliopsida; order Cucurbitales; family Cucurbitaceae; genus Cucumis; species Cucumis hystrix. Next base: position 11,394,513 of record CM046892.1, on the reverse strand, counting down.
TTTATTGGTAGACTGAAAGAAGTTGAATTTATTTTCATAAAAAGTAAGAAAATGTAAAGTTTCATTTTTTTTTTTGTTGATTAAAATCCATCAACGATAGGTTTTTACCATTGATAGACTTGAAAAAAATTTAATTTTCATATGGAAAGTAAGAACAATATGTATATCATTGTTGTTATTTTAGTATACTTGCATGTTAACAAGTGTCTATCGATACTATGTTTCTAACATTAATAGACTTGAAAAATGAATTGAATTTATTTTCATGAAAAAATAAGTAAAGATTTAGTCGTTTCATTGTTGTTTTTCTAGTGTTGTTAAATTTATTGTTTTTCTAGTGTTCTTGATTTAAGTCTGTTGACGATAGGTTTCATTGACTTGAATAAAAATAATTTCATTATTGTTTATTTTGTGTGGATTATCAATGTTAATTATGTTTTTATCACTAAATTATAGACTTAAAAGAAAATTTAAATTTATTTTTCAAGAAAATGTATAGATTATTCCTATTGGTGGTGTTTTTGTTTTGTTTTATTTTTTTTCCATAAAAGCACTCCTATTGCTGGTAGAAATATTTATATGAATAAGCGATGGAATTTGACGTCACTTAATTTGTTTCAACGCTAAATCAAAGAAAAGGTAGAACGAAAATTTGAATGAAAATAAATCAATTGGATTTCAGTAATTAAAAGGCTGTGGCTAAACTCTAAACTCACACACTTCTTATATGAAGATATTCTACTTGGAATTCCACATGTTAATTGATTACATGAAGTCTAAACTCATAAGTTGATTACACCTGCTTGATTGTGTTGTTGCTTTAGTGAAAAACTCCATTAGCTTCGATAAGCTTTCAATATTCTCTATTATAAAAACTCATTTGTCGAGAAAATAATCAAACTCTCAATTTCATCGTTTCTTACAAAATTTGGCATGAGCGAAGGAGGAGAGAAATGTTGGAGAGGATAGATTGAGCGAGTAAAAGATGAGAGAATCCCAACAAATATGAGGAGTGTTTGGTTAAGGATGGCGAAGAAAATCATGCTAGATTATTATTTTTTTTCATTTGAAATCAAGGCTACTGTTAGAGAATAAAAAAAAATAAGAATGTTGAAGAAAATTTGCTATATTTGCTATTTGTTTTCAGGTTCCATATCATTTATCAATTCTTCTAAAAATGCTACTCATGGCAACTTTTAGCACTTTAGGAATACAAAAAAAAATATAAAATGTCTATATTTGCAAATTGTTTTAAAAGTTTCTATACGGTTAATATTTTAGGCCAAAAGGATTACTTATTATGAAAACTCTTTATTTAAAGTGATGTAGGGTCTAGATAGAAGATATACATAGATTTAGATTTGATCTAAATAAATTTAGACTTTTAATTTTTTTTTTTTAAAAAAAAACAACACCAAAAGTTCAATTATATAGTGTTTTTTTCTTTCAAAAATCTTTTATTTTTTTACAAACGTTTTGACTCTAGATTAGATATTAGATATATAAATTTTTTTCAGAGGCTATTTTAAAAATAGCAAAATAAATTAAAATATTAACAAGCTATAACAAAATTTTGGATTCTATCACGGATAGTCTTCTATAACTATAACATATCAATTAATAGAATTTGGGTATAGGTAGTAAATATTTTGTAAAATCTACTATTTTTAAAAATTCTTCGTTTTTTTAATTATTTCTTTAGAAAAATAAAACCCAAAACTAGATTTTTTTTTTTAAAAAAAAAATCTTTTTAGATTTAAATAATATGTAACTTTTTTTTTATTTCTTCATTTTTCAATATCATTCACGCTCTCCTAAAAAAATCATTCACGTTTCATGCTATAAAAAAAAAAAGGAGAAACATAAAGGTTTTTGTTTTCCTTTGGTGTGATTTTAAAAAATAGGGGTAAAAGAATTTATTTAATGATTTTAAATGTGAAATTATCTAATATATCTCCATAGCCATACACTAAAAGGGACCAGAAAAATCAAATATTCTCTCCATAGCCCCATTTAGATACACTATAGATTCAATCAACGAAATGCTTCTTCAAAAATAAAAAACATTCAATTTCCTAAAAATAAACGTGGCCGTACCACTTAATTAATTGCTAGTAAATATATAATTAAATGAATTACGATCAACCCACGTAAAACTTGTCGATTAATGATCATTATGTATGTTGGCTCAATAAATAAATAACTTACCCACCAATACTTAGGTCAACTTAAACTGAAACCAAAGATGCAGCTCTTGTTATTATATTCTAAAATTGACTTCTTCCATTTTTGCGAAATAAGTTTAAGAAATCAAGCACACAACTCATACTGTAAAATGGCAAAAAAACAAGTTTGACCCACCTTTCACCTTCTTACTACTGATATCTTCTTGATAGGCTTTATACTCTTGATGCATTACTGATATAATCTTGAGTTAAAAAGAATATCGTAGCACATTTAAGCACTATATATCAGCAGGTTTTGGAAGAAACTACATACAGTACTGGTGTTGTGTAAGGCATGCGCACTCCGATTGTTACATCAAAAAGTTTGAAGATTCATTTTAGTCTGAAGTTTACCAGCGGAGAGACCTTAACATACCTCTTCTGACTCCTTCCTTTCTTTATTTATAGGATAGATGGTCATATCTGTTTCACACTTTAGGGTTTAACCCTGAATCTTGGATTCTTATTTTTCTTTGCATAGTTAAATCATGCAAAGAAGACCTAATTTAGGGCTCCACCTTGGTCAAGACTGAGGCTGAGCTAGCTAATTTGGCTTTGGGCCAAGTCAGTGCCCCTCTCTAGGTCTATGTGAGTATGTGTGCTAGATTTTCCATATGATGGGTTGGTCTCAACCTTGGTCAAGCCCGACCAAGCCAGTTTGGTTTTAGGCCAAGTTAAACCTTTTTTTCGAAGTCCATTTCATTTTGTACGTGCACAATAGCTTGTTCATATAATGTCGTCCTCTTAAGTCCAGTAGCTTCTTCTTCTTTGATTTGTTGATCGATTTTATCTTTTAATCAAAAATCCCCTAGAACAACTATTTTATTTAAAAAATTCGGGGTCTGGAAGATTCATTGTACGGTCTCCAACTTTTGGGGAAAAAAAACAACTTTTTTATTTCTTTTTATATTGTTTTGAGATCTAGAAAGCTAAAATTGCCTTATTTTATTAATAATGATGCTCGTTTTCAGCTACTATTATATATTGAACTCATGTTTTGGTTGGTATACAAACTTGAATACAAATGCTGCAAAGTTGTTTTAAAGCAAAATAAAAACAATCAAGTTGAGGAAAAATGGAATTTGAGGATCAAAATAAATATTTTATAAGTTTAGGAACTAAAATCCTTTCTTTAAAAAAATATTCACAAGGCAAGAGGGATCTAACAGTTGCATCACGAGACATCTCAACTAAGTTGACATCTCTTCCTAGTACACTCACCATGTACTAAGACCAAATTAAAAGAGATTCATTCATACAAACTAAAAGAGATTCATTCATAATAAAAGAAGAGTACAAAAACGAGCTAGAGGTAAGATCGATAGTTGGGAATTAGAACAAAACAATACAAAAGAAATTATATTAAAGCTTCCCAATTGAGGGATATACTAGAAACATGTAATTGTGAAAGGGAAAATGACTTCGAGCATTAGGAACCAAAATCCAAAATATTATTTATTTCTATGAAAGTTGAATGACCAATAAACCTTAAACCTATTTATTAAGCTAGGTTTAGGGTTTAGGGTATAAACCTATAAACCTTAAATGGTCGAAAATTACCCTCCCAAAAGAAAAAGGCGGTTTGGGCATAAACAAGATCAAGAATACAAACTTTGCTTTGCTTTGTAAACGGCGATGGAGATTCATCACAGAAAAACAATCACTCTAGAGAAGACTCATCCATGCAAAATACAATCAAGAGTTCCTTGGTGATTTTCCTGTTAAGGGCAAACATAGCAGCTCTAAAGCTCCATAGAGATCCATCATAAAAGGTGTTGACTGGTTTATTCCTCTATATACTTGAAAAATTAACATTGGGGATTCTGTGTCTTTTTGGAAAGGGGCTTGGAATAATAAGTCCCCCCTTGTTGTTTATGCTCCTAGGCTCTTTGCTCTTTCTAATATTCAACAGGGCAGTGCTAAAGATATGTGGAATTCGGCTAAAAATTGAATTCTCTATCCCCAAACAAAGCCGTGGTTCTGATTTTCCTACATGAAAACTTAATTCTAATGGACATTTTGATATTGCTTCCATCAAAAAGGTCATTGTGTCGATCGATGCTAATGATGTTTCTAGCATAAATCCTACAACTTTCAAGCCTCTTTGCAAATCAAGCATCCACAAAAAGTGTAAGTTTTTTATATGGTCCTTGCTTCATGAATGTATTAACACTGCCGATAATCTCCAAAAAAAGGCTTCCTTGTTGGAATCTCAACCCAAATTGGTGTCCTTTGTGCAAAAATCATTCGGAAAATATAGACCACCTCTTCATCACCTGTCCTTATTCTCAAGATCTGTGGAAGAAGACTTTCAATACTCTGAAATGGAGGTATGTCGTTACAAATCTTGATGCACTTTGTAAAAATTTATATAGTATCAAATCCGACAACATAAAAAGGACAATCACTTTGAACACCATTGTTGTCACTCTTTGGGTTATTTGACTTGAAAGGAACAAGAGAATCTTCAAAGGCTTGAAGCACACCTCTATGGAAAGTTGGGATGATAAGCTCTTACGGATTTTTGGACTAGTTGATCTAAGTTCTTCACTAATTACAGTCCTAGCTTTATGGCTTTAAACATCAATGCTTTTGTACAATTCTCTTTTGAGCTTATCTCTAGATCTGGACTCCTGCTTCACTCTATTCTTATCTTTTAATAAAACGAAAGTGATGGGATGCTAAGGAGGTTTCCACCTAGTGGAGATGTCCACCAGCTAAAGTGAGATCCTTAACATACCCCTCAAAAATGATTATATAAGATTCACATTGGACTTTGATACCATATTAGATATATCAAATGAGAAGCCATCTCAAATCTATTAACAATGAAAGAAGTAACTCATTTATCGTATAAATAGTACGAGGTTCCTTGATTTTTTTTAATAGGTGCAATCATTAACAAAATGGCATACTTTAATTTAGTGATTAGTGATCTCAAATTAAATAATCTTCAACGTAAGGTGGAAAAAAATGTTCAACTAAGTTCTACTTATAATATTTTTGTTTCTTGTTTCTCATTTCTTGTTTTTGTTTCCAGTTTCTTGTTTCTTTTTTAAAAAACTATAAACATAAATATGTTTGATAACTATTCTTGTTTTTTGTTTCTTGAAAATAGAACTAGAATACAAATTTATTTGATAACTATTCATTGTTTCTAGTTTATCGATATTTATTTGCTTGTAATAATATAATATATATTAAAAAATGTGATACTTTAAACATAAAAAAATAGTCAAAAGTTGATATCAATTAATATAAATAAAGTGTTAATGCACAACTAAATACAAAAGCAAAGTTGTATCTATCTTTCAAATATTGTTCAACGATAACATCGAAAATGTGTCATCTAGCTTTGCTTAATTTGGGATCGTTCCGTAGTTTTACCATCTTATTTGGCTATTTGAAAAATAATTTTACTTGAGAAATTAAATTCAGGTGCTCAATATTGAGTTCGACCCAGACTTACCTAGGACGTCGTACTAGCTCTTGAAGCGTAATTAGATAAGTATTTGATTCAAACTTGGGCGCTATCATCCAAATTTGACTGACAATGTCATCTTTCTCATTGTTTTAAATGATTTTGACTTACATCTAGTTAAACTATAATATAGTTCAGAAGGTTAATTAGAAAATAATAAAAAAACAAAAAAACAAAAGCAGTACAATATGAAAACAAAAAAATGTCCAAAAAGAAATTTAAGAATATAAATACATATAAATAAAAAACAACAAAATACAGAAATATATAACATAAAAAATGAGATACTAATTAGGTTTAAGCCCATGACCATAAGGTTCATGGTACATATATAGTGACACACAAACACCGATAGAACAAATTAGAAAGGCAATGAATTGAAAGGACTACAAATAATTATAAATTGAAACAGAGAATAGAAGAAACTATTTTTTATTGTTTCCTAAATTTGGCTCTCTCCTTAAAAACATTTTTCAAATTTTAGAAACAAGAAAGAGTACAGTATTTCATATGTATTTGACTTCTCTTCAATTAGTTGCTAGCTAGAGAGTTTTATAGAATGGCTATTAAATCATTTATGAAGTTTTAAAGCTAGCTATTATGATAATTTTAATTATAATTGACAATACTTTTTAATCAATCAAGTGTTGACTTCAACCAGTTTTTTTTTAAAAACTTGGAAATGACATTGAAAGGTTCAAATAATATTACGTTTTGTTTTGTCTTGATACTATGTTAAATCATCTCTAAACATCTCTAAACTTTTGTTTTTTTAAAAAGATACGATTAGACAATAGGCGCACCCGGATATCTCCACTAGGTGAATACTTCTTTAGCGTCCTCATCATTCTCGTGCTTCATTAATATAATCAAAGATAGTGCAAGAAGCAAGGAAGAGTACAAGAAATGACTAGAGATAAGTTCGAAACAAGGGACTCAATGGACTAAGCAAGAGCATGAATATTTAAAGCAATAGAACTGACATTGTAGTTCGCAAAGAGCTTTAATCTAGTAGACCAAAGACCTAAGAGCACGAACATCATCCAAAATCTCACAAGTGGATCTTTCCTTTCCTTTGAATATTATGTGATTTCTTTCCAGCCATAATGACCACAATAACACAACAATGATGATGAAAGTGATAGCCCCTCTTTTGTTTTTCTGATTGATATAGCAAATCTTCTTTACATAAAGATTTTAACGTTGTCATGCGTAACCTGCCAATGAATTAGAATCCCAGCCTTGTTTCAAAGTTCTTGGGCAGTTCCGTCAGAGATGAAAATATGGTCTAAGGTTTCTGACCTTTTTACAAAGATAGCACCAATTCGGATTGAGGTGCCAAATTTGAGAAGCCTTTGAAGCTTATCAGTGGTATTAATACATTCATATAGGAGAGTCCAAATGAAAAACTTACATTAGGGATGCTGGACTTCCATAAATTTTGAAAAATGGAAGAGTTATTTCTCTCACCATCATTTTGTTCATCAACCTCTAATGCTCTTTTGATGGATGCTACATTAAATTGCCCATTTGAATTAAGTTCCATAAGTGGTATCAGCACCACTGTTTATGTTCGGAGCATATAGAAAAGATTTTAGATCATTTAGTTGTTGTATATCAAGGCTTCTGAGAGGTCTTCTTGGTTAGATATCCCAATCCAGAGTATTTGGATTCCACAAATCGTTCACACTACCTTTCTGTAAATTTGATAGAGCATAAAGTCTTGGCTAATACAAAGATAATGGTGATTTTTTAGTCCACGATCCATTCCAGAAAGATATATACTTGCAGCTTCCAACGAGTATGCGAGAGATACCAATCCATCCCCTTAATAATAGATCTCCAAGGAGCCTTAAAACTGTTGTATTTACTCTTGTTAGGATTGTCCCCATAGCTCCCCTGATCGTATTTTGCAGAGATAACTCTTTTCCACAAAGGCTTTTGTTCATTCATAAATCTCCAAAGCCATTTGCAAAGTAATGCAAAATTTGTGTTCATGAGCCTATTTATTTCCAAACCTCATACTACTTTGAAGTAGTTACTTTGGCCCAATTCAGAAGGTGTATGTTTTTCTCACAATCCGTGTTTCTACATAAAAAATTTCTCCAGGATTTTTTAAATGTTTTTACATACATCTTTAGGGGCTTTGAAAACCGATAACTGGTATGTTGGAAGACTGGCAAGATTGGACTTTATGAGAGTAATTGAACCTCCTTTAGATATATAAGAATATTTCCAGCTATTGAGTTTTTTTGTTGATGTTCTCAGTGATGCTATCCCAGAAATTAGTTGAAGAGGGCTTGCCTCTCAAAGAAATACCCAAATAATTCAAAGGCATATGTTGTTTGTCGATACCCCAAGTGCCAGCAATAAAGTCCCCTATGTTTGTATCAACATCCCTAAACTTAAAATAGTAGAAACTAGTTATACTTTGTTTGATAATACTATTTAATTTTGGTTTTAAAAAATTAAGGTATGAACGGTAATTTTACCAACTTAATTCTTCCTTTTTGTTATCTTTGCAAATGGCAACTAAAAGAGAAAACCCTAATGATACATTAAAGCTGTCATTCCATCATAATGCATAATATTAGGATTTTAACCTTTCAGCACCTCATGCAGCGGCTTGGAAATTCCATCATATTCCTTTTTGTTATCTACTTGTTACAAATTCTTTAAGAATCCAAACTAAAATTTGGAAACTGAGAAGAAAAAAAAAAAAGTTTATATTACTTTATTATCCACATTTTACAGAGTCTTAAGAAAAACGAAGTCAATTTCTTAAAATTAAAAAAAAAAATAGTGTTCACAGGCTTGTAGAAAAAGAAAAAAAAAAGACTTGGTTTTGACAATCAAAAGTTAGAATGGACTTAATTCTTTTGGAGCTATCATGATGCATTAATTTATAGGTGTAGTTGTCTTAGAAGCCCTTCCTTCAACAAATTTGAATTGTTTTAGGTTTATCCTTTTGACTTATTCGCTTAGGGTGTGTCCTATTTGCCGTTTTGCTAGGGTTGGCCTCCCAAGGTCCTATAGGTCGAGCACCTCACTTTAGTTATCTTTTGAGTCTCTAATGATTACTTGAGCTTGGGCATGCATGTTTAGGTATTTTGCGAGGCTCGACTTTGGCTTAAGCCCATTTTGGTCTCAAGTTGTTACCTTGGACCTGAATCATAATATCTTCTCGACTTTGTTGCTCATGCTCTTGTCAAATTTTTTATCCTTGTGGGTAATCTTGAGTAAACCCTTGATCTACTAAGCTTGCCTTCTATTTTTAATTTCACCACTTGGTTTTAGCTTCAAAGAAAAAAAATCCATTCGCAGCCAATAACTGTGCGATTAAAAGGAGGAGAAACAAGAGACAAAGTGTTGTTTTACAAAAGAGCCTCGTATTCTTCTACCATGGCCTTTTTCCATTTACGATGCAAAAGAACGTCTTTATGAGAACGTGGTTCAGTATCGTTCAAATCAGATAATTCAGTAGCAATTCTCAAGGGGCTGTCTCTTCCATCTCTCTAAGTCTAGAAAGTTTAAGTTCTTCAATATAATATGATAGACTAAAGCAAAACATAATGGTCGAAATAGTTAGCTAAAGTTATACCAATTTAATTGTAATAGACCAAGAATTACGAAGATGATTCGGCAAGAATATTGTTTAGTCATTAATTGGATATACGACTTTCTTCAAGCTTCAATGAATGCTGTCATTATTTTCTTCTTTATTTCCTCAAATTTCTTTTTAAACTTATCATATATATATACATAATTTTTCCAGTTATGACAAATACAAGAAACGCATCATGTCTTCTTCTCTTATCTTCAAATGTCACAAATCAATTTAATTCCTTATAACTCTTCAAATGCTTGCTAATAATGAGTCTTTTATATTCTCAAGACCCCCTTCAACTTGATTTGTTACACCTAGCTAAACTTCTCATTTTGATAAAACTTTCCAACTTGAGGGGCTTTTTGAAAATGTTCGTCGTTTGGTCTTCTAACTTGACATATTTAAGTCCACTTCTTTCTTTGTAACACAATCACAAATGAAATGAAATTGTGTATCGATGTGCTTGCTTCTCCCATGAAATATTGGATGTTTGGCTAAGAAATGGCCGATTTATTGTCAATAAAAATATGTATTATTGGATCCTCCATTTGAAAATTCAACTCCTTCGTTAAGTTTCTTAGCCAAATTGCATGGTATAACATGAAGTTGCCGAGACATACTCTACCTCAGACATGTTGATAATGTGACTGAGTTTTTTTTTTCTTTTTGGACATCCATGTGAATGCCGTTTCACCAATAAAAGATACAAATCCCATAGTGCTCTTTCGACCATCCAAGTCAATACTCCAATCACTATCACAATAATCAACAATATCAAAACTTTTAAAAGAGACATAGGAAAGACCAATTGTCCCTTTGATGTAACGAAAAGTGTCCTTCAATGCGTTGTTTTTGGTGCCTCCATAAATCGACTAATAATTTAAATTGAATAAAAGAATATCTAGTCTTGTGCATGTCCAAGTATCTCAAGCTTTCAACCAAACTTTTGAAATATGTAGAATCTACCTTCTCTCCTCCAATTTGTTTGGTAATTTTAACTCCACATTCCATTGGTGTTCCAACTGGATTAGCATTATCTATATTAACTTTTTAAGCAATATTTCTCCGCATAGCCCTCTTGAGATATAAAAATCTCATCTTCACTTTGTTTAACCTCGATTCCAAGATAATAACTCATGAGACCAATGTCTGTCATTTCAAACTCCTTTATCATCTTCCTTTTAAATTCATCAAACATGCAAGAATCTTTTTCTGTAAATATCAAATCGACAAATTATTAGTAGGTTTTTTCCAAGAATTTTGATATGTATAGGGCATGCTCGTAAGGACACTTCATATACTCTCTAAAAGACTTGTCAATCATTAAATTCCATGTTCTTGGTGCTTGCTTCAAGTTGTAAGAGCGAGTCCTTCTTCAATCGAAGCATTTTATCTTCTCCACCCTTGGCTTCATATTCAAATGGTTGTTTCATATAGACCTCCTCTTCAAGATCTTCATCTAAGAATCCCAATTTGACATCTGTTTGATGTATCTTCCAATGATTATGAGCTGCCAAAGCAATAATCAAACGAATAGTTTCAAGACGAATAACAAGGAAAAATGCATCATCATAATGGATGTCATGTTGTTGACTATACACATTCACTACTAGTCTCGCCTTGTAGCTCTCAACATCATCCTTGGCCTTTTTCTTTGTCTTGTAACCCCACTTCACTCCATTTGGTTTTTGTCCTTTTGGAAGCTTAGTCAACTCTCACGTGTCATTTTTCTCCGTAGCTCGAATTTCTTCATCCATTGTATCCTTCCATTTTTTTTATTTGCAATCGCGTCTTGGAAACTAATGGGCTCCAATCACCAAAAAGACAATAGAAGCCTATGTAATTTTGATTTCCGCTTACCTCATTAAGTTCATATAGACTTCGGGTTCCTCATAGACCAATTTCGTTCTTTGAATTGTTTGAAAGTGCCTCCATTTAATTGGGCAATGAGGAACCTTGAGCTGACGTCTGATCATTTAACTGAGATGATAATGGAATGGTCAAAATTTTAGCCATTTCATTTCTGATCGGTTATTTCTTCTTCAAATTCAGGAATAATATCATACTTCTTTTGTATATTCCAATCCCAAGAAGATTCTTCATGGAAAACATCTCGACTATTAATTACCTTTCCATTAAATGCATTCTAGAGGTGATAACCCTTCAAACTTGCATAATAGGAAATGAAGATGAGTTCCTCGCTTCGATCGTCAAGCTTGGTCCTTTTTTTCTTTGACACATGAGCATATGCAATACTTCCAAACATCCAATTTTGGGTTTTCTTTCATTTCATGCTTTTCGAGGTGTCTCATCATGCACACTTTTAGTTGGTGCTCGATTTGTTAAATAGACCATACAAGCTATGGCTTCCTCCCAAAATTTCCTTCACATATTTTTTGTCTTTAACATGCTTCATTCTTGCTATGTTTAAGGTTGTTTGATTTTCCCTCTATGTCACACCAATTTTGTTGTGGTATCCTTGGCATTCTTAAAGGATGTCGAATGCCTTTTTCATCACAAAATTGTTTGAACTTCATTTGATGTGAATTCACCACCTCGATCTGTTCTCATGGCCTTAATTGTAAAGGTTTTGCTTTCATTTTCTACATGCACCTTAAATTTCTTGAATATTTCAAATACTTATGATTTTTTCTTAAAAAGTACACCTATGTTTTTTCTAGAAAAATCATTAATAAAGAGAAGGAAATATTTACTTTTATCATGAGACTCTAGTTTGATTGCTCCACACACACATCAGCACGAATGAGTTCTAGAGGCCTATTGGCTCTTTTCATAGACTCCTTAATTAAGAAAACTACTCCGATGATGTTTTCCGAATAAGCACCCTTCATACTTGGTTCGGTTTGTGTATGTATGGTAAGCCTCACACCATTTTCTTCTTTGATAAGTCTTCTAGACTTACAAAATTGAGGTGTTCGAACTATAAATGCCAAAGTCAAGAAAGACCATCATAGCACAATTTCAAACATTTTTGGAACATCATTACAAATATTCAGAGGAAACATTCGGCTTTTTGTCATGAAGACTTTAGCAACAAGTCTCTCATGGTTGTCACTCAAATATAAACAATTGTTTTTCATTTGGACATGAAAGCCTTTCTCTAACAATTGTCCTACACTCAATATAGAATGTAATATACATTTGTAATATATTAATTTTCTCCATTTTCTAACTGAATGAGAATTTTACCTATTCCTTTGATGGCGGCCAAGGAATTGTCTCCAAAGGCAATATTGCCTTTTTCCATCTTGTTTAACCTTGCAAACATCTCATGATTTTCACACATGATTTGAGGCTCAAGTGTCAAGATACCATTTGCTATCTTGACTTTCTTCTCCTCCCTTTGAAACCATGAATAATTGGATTGCCCTTTATGACCTTTGGATGTATTAGCAGTTGACCGGTCTTGTTGCTTCCAACCCATGAGTAACACTTCTTTCGCATAATGTCTATATTTATTACAATTATAATATTTTATCTGAGATTTATTTCTCCAAGACCTTCCACCACGTCTTCCACGCGATTTTGACCTCCTCTTCCTCTTAAGGGTTCATTTAAATTTTGAGAAATGCCAGTGTTGACTTCACCTCTGCCACCTCGTTCACCGTGACCTCTTCCATGTCCCCGATTATTCTTCCTCCTTGATGAGTTTGAGTTGGAGAAGTTGTTTAACAGTCTCTATTTCTTTCATTTCTATTTTCTTTTTCTCCTCGTAAACTTGCAATGAGCCTGTAAATTGTTCAATAGTCATGGTCTCAAGATCTTTTTTGTCTCTTCTATTGTCGTAGCAATGATCTCAACTTGGTACTTAGGCTTCACAGAATCTTTTCCATGACACGAACATTATATCCTTGATTTCTTCGTCGTTCTTTCTTGTCACTTTTAACGCGTCTCTTTGCACTTGGTTAACTCCAGCTTCCACCTCTTGAAAATCTTTCTCCACGATCTCCCACAAATCTCGTTGCTCCTAGTAACGCTTTTATCTTGATGTTCCAACGGTTATACTTATGTTTGGTAAGCATCAATAATTGAAGCGAATTCATCCCAGTTGGCTATATTTTTTCTCTCAAATTTGTTGCAGAGCTTTGACATCACTTTGTTAGAAGAGAAAGGTTGTGGATGACACAAGAGTGAAGAAACTAATTTTTTATTCATCTAAACATGCCTTATATAGCTTACAAAAAGTAACAATGGAATTTCAATATGGTTAAGAAACTAAATATTTTAACTCTCATAACTTCTAAAAACTCCTAAAAAACTCAATGGACATAATTTAATTTAAAAACCAAAAATCACAAGTCAATTTAATTCGATAACCCTTTAAATTTTCATTAGTAATATGAACCTTTTATATTCTACAAAGAAGGGCGTTGAAGAGTTGTGATGTCAGTTTAGATGTTTCAGTGCACTCATGGTTATTATTTCCTTTATTATTTCCTGTAAAAAATATTTTTAAAAAGTTTTTCCTGTCATATGGTTGGAGTAAACCATATGAAGGTTTGGGTGGACTGCAAGATGCACTTAAGCATTGATCCACATATAATAATTACAACTAATTCATCCTATTTAGGCCTCAAATAAGTTGTATTCCATATAATTATTTGGGACATCTATATGTGTGTGTATAAATATTCAGCAATGGAGGAGGTTGTGTCTGTGTTTCCAAATGAAAAGAAGCATCTTCACACGACAAGATCATGGGATTTCATTGGTCTTACGAAGGATGCTCCTCGTGTAAAGCAAGTCGAAAGCAACTTGGTGGTTGGAGTTTTTGACTCAGGAATATGGCCAGCAAATCCAAGCTTCAGTGATGTTGGCTATGGCCCTATACCTGCCAAATGAAAGGGCACTTGCCAAACCTAGGCCAATTTCACTTGCAACAAGTAAACACACTTATTAAGGTTTCTTAAAAGCTTTTAAATTTCATTTCATAGGCATCTAATTCTTTTCAACTAATTTCTTAGGATCATTAATGGTGTTATAATAAATTAGGTTAAATGATCTGTCAGTAGATTAAGTTTGATGTTTGTGTCTATTTGATCATATTAATCTTCCAAAACTGTTTAAAAAAGGTTGAAACTTACGCTTTTGTGTGTGCTAGTACTATCTTGAACAATCAATTTTGGGATGTGACACCTAAACTTCTAAATTGTGTTTATGTTTACTGGACTTGCATAGTTTTTAAAAAATATCAAAGTTTGAATATGTAATAATTAAATGGGTTATTGGTAAATATTTTAAAAAGTTGTGTGATTTAAAATAATTTTTCAATTGTATTTTCAATTACTTCAATTTTTCTTAATTTTTATTTAACAAAAAGAAAATAGAGCCTTTGCAAAAATAGCAAAAAAATTTATGATAATAGAGCTCATGTCACTTACATTTTCTAAATTGCAAAAACAACAAATTTAAAAGTCGATAACCTTATTATTACTCTTTGACAGCCTTCCGATAACCCTATGATTATCATTTAATAGCCGTCTAATATCATTAATTTTGTTATATTCGCAATATAAAAAAGGGGCACTTGCAAAAATGGCAAAACAAGTTATAATAATTAAGTCTGTAGCATATATACTTTATTTTTTGTGAAAATGACAAAAAATAAAGTCGAACTCACACATATAAAAGTCTAGATTTGATTATTTTTGTTATATTTACAAAATCACAAAGCTTAAAAGACATTTTTGCAAAGTACCTAAATTAATTTGCCACCAAATACAATTTTCAATACAAAAATAAGTGTAATAAGCTGTTTTGTTCTAAACAATTTTGTCATTTGATGCAATTTTTTTACATGAACACGTAAAAAAACTAGTGCAAGAGCGGGACTACTTCGTCTATTTCATCATCAAACTAAAATGTAGAAAAAAATCAGTGCATATAAAGTTTTTATTCTTAGAGAAAAAAGAAAGAGACTCAGATTTGATATTGGGAACTAAAATATATGATTTGATAAGCTGGTTGAATCTTATGTTGGAATAACTAATTAATTAAAAATACTTCAAACTAATTATTTAGAAAAATCATTGGAGCTCGAGCATACCGCAGCAACAACGATTTTCCTCCCGAAGACATTCGAAGTCCAAGAGATTCCGACGGTCACGGGACACACACCGCATCGATAGTGGTCGGTGGTCTCGTGAATGAAGCAAGTCTCTATGGTCTTGCACGCGGCACAGCTAGAGGAGGGACTCCCTCTGCATGCATTGCTGTGTACAAGATCTGTTGGTCCGATGGGTGTTACAATGCTGACATTCTTGCGGCGTTCGATGATGCAATTGCTGACAGTGTCGATGTGATATCTGTTTCACTTGGGTCACCCCAATCGTCTCCTTACTTTTTAGACCCAAATCCATTGGAGCTTTCCACGCCATGAAGAATGGAATATTGACCTCAACCTCCGCTGGGAATGAAGGTCCTAACTACTTCTCCATCTCAAATGTCGCTCCATGGTTTCTTTCTGTGGAGCTTGGCAATAGGAATATTTATCAGGTCTCTCTCTTATTACCTAATCCTTCAACATTAATTTGAAAGCATAGCTCTATAACATCCTCTCTCATGAAGCATGCAAAATGTAATTGTTTTTGCGGTAGATTTGATAAATGATACGAACTGTTTTTTTAAAATAACTAGGAGTATGAGATGATTTGTAGGTGGATGGAGATATCTCAAAAAGTAAAAACAATTAATCTGAGCTCAATAAATTTCCACATTTTATTTGGTTTTAACGATATTTTTTCTTTTCAAATTGTAATGAACAATTGTTCTTGATATGACTGATAATTAGACTTGTGAATACAACACACTTCAACAACAGACCAACCCACAAATACTATAGTATGTAATTAAGTAATTGTATAGAAATTAAAGAAAAAGAATTAGAGAAAACAGTTTGTGTAGATAAATAATCAACGGTAATTTTATTATTAGATATTTAATTACAAACAGTTTGTTCATTGTTTTCAGTACAATTGTTTTAAATGACAATTATTTAAAAAAAATATTTAACGTTTAAGTTATATTACCTGTGAAAGTAAAGTTTGTAAATTGTTGGTTCGATTTGAAATATCTTGTTTTTCTCATAATATATATTTGAATTAATATTGAACACAGGGATTCACAATTAACACATTTGATCTTGAGGGAAAACAATATCCTCTAATTTATGCTAGAGATGCACCCAATATTGCTGGAGGCTTCACTGGCTCGATGTCTAGGTATCCAAAAAATTAAAGGGACCTAAAAATTCATGATTCTAATTTACAAATATCATTATGGGAATGAGTACTTTTAGAATTTGTTTTACTAACATTTCACACATTGTTCAAAATAGATTTTGCTCTGCAAACTCAGTGAATGCCAACCTTGTGAAAGGAAAAATCCTTGTTTGTGATTCCGTATTGCCCCCTTCATGATTCGTTAATTTCAGTGATGCAGTCGGCGTTATTATGAATGACGGCAGGACGAAGGATAGTTCAGGATCCTATCCCTTGCCTTCTTCCTATCTTACGACGGCAGACGGGAACAACGTCAAAACCTACATGTCTTCAAATGGGTGTGGATGCATGCTTCAACCTTTTCATAAAATTGAGATCTTGATATTAATGTTAACACGGTTAAACTCTTAACAATACTGTAACATATATGTTCTGATATTGCCTTTGATTGATCTTGTGATTGACAGAGCTCCGACTTCAACAATTTATAAGAGTAATGCAATTAATGATACATCTGCTCCTTTAGTAGTTTCCTTTTCCTCTAGAGGACCCAATCCCCAGACATTCGACATTCTCAAGGTATGTGTTTCTCTTGATTTTTTTAAGTATACTTGTAGAGAGAAAGGAGTGATTTGCAACTGTTGAAAATTTTGTATAATAGTTGAATCATGTTGGGAACAACCTCCCACTTCAATAGGAGGAAAAATTAAACTCCCAACTTGGATAATAACCACAGGTCAGAAAAAATTCACAAACCGTTTGACTACTCATACATGACTAGAGAAAACAAAAGAAATATAATCAAATTTAGCACACTCAGCACAAAAGTGTCTCTAACTATATAACTTGAAACTAAAGACATAAGCTCTTTATAGACTTGGAGCTCATCCTCGACTATAAAACTTTTGGTTCCATAATTTTCTTCCTATAACTAGAAAACATCCTATAACTAAAAAAATGCTTACTATTGTTTTATTATAAATCCATTGAAAAAAGGAAAAAAACACCTAACAATACTCCATAAATAAGTTACTCCTCTCATTGCCAGTTGATTTTGGAATAAAACCTTTAGATGCACTTGTTCTATCTGATAGGGTATCATTAATAAATTTAATGATAACTACGAAGATGTACATCTAATGAAGAAGTTCTGGTGCACCTACTGATCTAATCGTATCTTTTTCTTAGAAAAATTAATAATAGTATCAAAGTTCATGCAACTCAAAAGTATAGCATGTAAAAACAATTAGGATCCAACCAAAATATTATAAATATAAAAAGACTTCATCATGAAGATGTGGTTTATGATCAGGATCCCAACATTGAAAAGATGATGGGATTCAAAATTTTTATAAGATATATAAGTTACTTTTCTGGTGTGATTTTAAACTGACTCAAAGATTCACTATCGTGAGGCCTCTCACATCATTCTAGATGAAAATATCTCACATTCTACCACTATTTAACTACTCTTATTTTTAATTAGTAGGCGTTGGATAATTAAAACTCCATGTGTGCATTATTGTTCCTATAAATTTTATCATATTTTGCTGAAGATCCTTATTAGTTCTTCACGAACTTGCATGTATGCAGCCGGATTTGACAGCCCCAGGAGTTCAAATCTTGGCCGCATGGTCTCCAATTGCACCCGTTTCAACCGGAGTAATAGATTCGAGAAAAACATTGTATAATATAATCTCAGGAACATCAATGTCTTGCCCGCATGTCACTGCAGCCGCTGTGTACGTTAAAACATTCCATCCCACTTGGTCTCCCGCTGCAATCCAGTCATCTCTCATGACTACCGGTAATGACAATAGCATTAATTTTCATAAAAACATCCATTATTTGTTTTAACTCACTTCTTTCAGATAAAGTGGTGATATAATGAAATTTACCATAACTAACGATCAGCTTGACAACTTTCACTTTTGTTGAGAATTATAGATTCATATTACTAATGAGAATTTGAAGGGTTATAGAAATTAAATTGATTTGTGACTTTTTGTTTTTAAATTAAATTGTCGAGTTCTTAGGGAGTTTATGGTTTCTTAACGATTGAAATTCCATTGTTACACTTTGTAAGGCTATATAAAGACATGTTTAGTGGAATGAAAAAGTACTTTCTCCACACATTTGTGTCATCCACACCATTTCTCTTCTGACAACTTTTTGGGTCAATTTTGATTTTGATCATCTTAGCATATGAGATGTAGGTCTTGTGTTTCTAATAATCGGTGATTTAACCCATTTTCTTTTTCTATAGCTACTCCCTTGAATCCTGTACTCAATATGCAAGCAGCATTCGCATATGGTGCAGGCCAGATCGACCCAGTAAAAGCAATAGATCCAGGGTTGGTTTATGATGCCGGTGAAAGCGACTACGTGAAATTCTTGTGTGGTCAAGGTTACACCACTTCCATGGTCCAACGTTTCTCCAACGACAAAAATACTGTTTGTAATTCTGCTAACATTGGGTAGAGTATGGGATCTAAACTATCCTTCCTTTGCACTTTCTTCCTCTCCTTCAAGACCCTTCAACCAATACTTCACAAGAACTCTCACAAATGTTGGATCAAAAGCATCGACATATACGTCTACGGTTCGTGGGACTCCACAAGGACTCACAATCACAGTGAGCCCTACAAATTTGTCATTTAATAGCACTGGACAAAAAAAAAATTTTACGTTAACTATCAGGGGAACTATTAGTTCATCCATAGCCTCTGCTTCTTTGATGTGGAGTGATGGTTCTCACAATGTGCGAAGCCCTATTACAGTATTTAAGGTCGCTTCAGCTTGATTTGGAAGTTGGAACTTGTTTGAAAAAGTTTTTACTTTTGGAGAATAAATTGGTCATTTCTCTTTCGTGGTGAAAGATGTAGAACTTTCTTTTCTTTGTCAGTTTACTACAATGGTTATTATTGCATGTATTTGTCATACATCTAGAGAGTGGGGAGAGCCATACAAGTGCACGTTTGTACATTTAATAATATATAAAAAAAATCCCCTCCTCTCATCTATCTTTCTTTTTTACATTATATATTTTACAATATGTGATCTCAGAGATTAATAGTCCAAACTTTATGCTAGTTTAGTTAAAGTGGAAATTGATACCTCTCGACACTTATTTCTTTCTTTATTTTTCAAAAAGAAAACTAATGGAGAGGGATTGGGGTAAAACAGAACATCTAAACTAAGTTGGAAACATCTTTAGTACCATCATCATATCTGGAACCAAAAGTGGTTCAAAAGAGAGTTGAATACATAGAGAGATAAAGGAGAGCTCAAAATAAACAAAAAGCAAGGGAACGGCTAGAGAAAACGATTTTTCTGCTATCAACCTGCCGAGTTAAACTTTGGCATCTAATGATATTGAACCAAAGGAACTATAGAGCTCGTATATCTACAACTATACATGAAAGCTCCCAAAGAAGAGATCATATTTAGCATCAAATGAGAATTTTTCATAAGACATCGGTCGTCTGAAATATAGCCACACCACAAACCATTTGCTGAGAAGAGCCTCTTTAGATGTTTCGATTTTGTCAATGTCCAAATTAATAAACCCCCCATTTCTTTGGGCAAAGTAATTGATGATACCATCTAATTACACAAATGGGAGCAACCAACTTTGTAATTAGCACCTTTTCCTAAAGGAAAGCACGCATATGTTTCTAAATTATTTTATAAATAGTTTTTTTATAATAAATACTAGAAGAAAGGGATGTTTATTTTGTAAGAAGGAAACCAAACCAATCAATCTAGGAAGTAACCTAGCTAGAAAGACTAGCCATATATCTATTATCAATTCTATCGTTTCTCACCAACCAAACTGTCCACCAGCAACTGTATTGAAGCGGATGACATTTCTTCTGTTTATTTGTTTCGGCCTGTTTAAAGATCTGCTTAGGGAGTTCAGGTTGTCTTTATTGATAATTCCACCGATTGATCTCAATACCTTGTCCCAAATCATTTTTGTAACCTTACACTCCAGAAGAAGTTTTGAAGTCTTCGTTGTTGGAGTAACATAGCACACATCTATTTGGGCTTAGATATAAGGATGAGAATTTCTTTTGGATGACATCCAACGTATTGAATTTTCTGTAAAGGATAGTCCATAAGAAAAATTTGTACTTATTATGGACAGCCGAAGACCAGAGGATTTTAAAGATTTAGAGGTTTTCCTGAAATGACGGTTGTTGATAAGCTTCTTGGAGAGCCTTTTTAGCAAAAACAGTGGTATAGCATTTGTTTTTGCTTAACTTCCAAGTTGGTGTGCTATTTCCTTTGAGCGGATTTGGAGTTGGAAGGAAAGGTTTTATGCTGTTCTATAGCGCAATCTCCCTTTCATTCAATGATCTTCTTGGCTTGAGGTTCCAGTCATTGGAGTTTGAGTCCCACACTCCTTTGATTGAAGCATTGTTAGAATTGTATAGAGCAAAAAGCCTTGGACAGGAAACCGAGAGAGGGCTTTTTTCATTCCACAAACCATGCCAGAATGAAATGAAATCTTCGTTTTTGATTTCCCAGTTATTGTTGTTCTCGAACCAAGTCTTGTTTCATTCCACAAGGGATGTTAGAATGAAGAATTTTGGAGGTTGGAGGAAATTTGAAAGAAAATTGAGAAAAGAGACTACTTGTGTTATTAGCCACTTTTAATTTTTTTTTTTTTTTTTTTTTTTTTTTTTTTTTTTTTTGGCTTGACACAAGTGGTAGGACGTCCCTTCTATTTATACTAGTTGACACCCCTAAATGTATGGCTAGGATTTTGACAACACATTCTTGGTTCAATGGTTTAAAATGCTTCTCTAGAATATCCTCTACAATTACAATTCTTTCTCATACTTCCTAGATATTTCTACTTTAAATATCTCCTGCAATTAATTTCTCTGCAATATTATAATAATTACTAATGCTAGAATTTGGGCTTTTATTAGTGCTAGGCCAAAATATTGTTAACCCAAAATCAAAAGTTTATATTTCAACATCTCCTGTTAAACTTGATTTGTTACTCCGAGCATGTTTCTCAATTTTGTGAAGCCTTCTTTCTTAAGAAGCTTAGTGAAAATGTCACCAACCTGATTATGAGTTTTCACATACTGACTGTGCATATCATTTCTTTCGAAGCACTAGATCTCTAATATAAGCATACTAACCTTTTTAGGGTTATCTCAAACACAAAGCATACTAACCTTTTTTTACAACAACTTTATAGCCAACAACTTTCTCCAAAACCTACAAAAGAGAGAAGGAAGGAGAGGGAGTAATAGAGCACAAGATCACTAAGAACTTCTTTAAGGGAATAGAGACTAAAGCAAAAATTTGTCCATTATAAAAGTAATCCAATTTGGAAAGCTAACTATAAAACATGAAGGTAACTATAGAAATGTTTTGCATGAAGTATATATGTATCAAATGCCCCTACAGTTATCTTGTTACAAGCACACACATAAAGATTGAGCATTACAAGATAAGGATTAAGTTTAAGGAATATTTCAACGTCTGAAGATCTTAATTGTGAACAAAACATCTTTGCCTGAGCAATTCTCTACACAAACTGTTGGGCCTAAATTGTGTATAACTTGAATTGGGCCTTAGTTGAATGTAGGGTTTGGCCACGTTGGTTTCTTTATTGTCGTACACGCGTGAGGAAGAGGATTTCTATCCCTGCATGTTGAAGAAAAGAAGTAGGAGAAAAGAAAAGGGGAAAGGTAAAGTAATTACCTTTTCTTCTTCGTTCTTTGTTTTCTCTCTCTGTTTTTCTTCCTTCACATACAAACGCTAGTTGATTTCTCTGTGGCCTTTTTAGAGTGAGATTGTTCACACAACATAAGAAGATGAAGGAGATTGGAAGAAATGATACACAGTTTTACGTGGTTCGACCAATTGAAGCCTACGTCCAAGGGAAGGGTCCTTTCTTTATTGAAGATGAGTATACAAGATCTCTCTTTTCTTTCTCTTAAAACTCTCTTGTAGATGAAAGCTTAATTTTGTAAAAAAAAAAAATGAATCAGTTTTAGTGTACACCTCTTTCATATTTATAGGTGTTTACAAAGTCATAGGTTGTTAAAGAGAAAACAAATAATTTGAAGCTTCTGTTGGAATTCATTTACTCTACAATCTCCACCTTGAATCCAACATGAAATGTGTTAAGGATCCTTCCATCTTACTCTCTGTCTTCTGATCTATCCTTTTTCAGGTAGGTCGAAACCTATCAGCTCGAGACACTTCTGGAGCTTTAGTGTTGAGACCGGTTTGGTGAGCATATCGACGACGTTCTCAGAGGTATGAGCCTTCAGTACTTGTAATTCGCCTGCTTCAATTTTTTCTCGTATAAAATGATATTTAATATCTATATGCTTTGTTATGCTATGGTATTGTGGGTTCTTAGATAGATGAATGGCACTTTGGTTGTCACAGAAGATTTTTAAAATCAACTGTTTGATTCCAAAGTCCTTGATCAGCCCTTTGAGCCACAATCCCTCTATTACAGCTTCTGATAAAGCTATATATTCTGCTTCTGTAGTTGAGAGAGCAACAATAGATTGTAGGGTTGCTTTCCAACTAATTAGATTAGGGCCCTAGAGATATACATATCTGGTTAGGCTTCTTCTTTTGTCCCTGTCACCAGCAAAGTTTGGGCCCACATAACCTATTAGTTCTAGTTCTGTCTTGGTAGTCCTTTGGTAGTTTAGTTTAGCATCCTTAGACCAAATTAGGTATCTTATTATCCACTTGGTAGCTTCTCAGTGCCTTCTTCCAGGATTAGCCATATACCTGCTGACTAGGCTTGCTGAATAGGATATATCAGGTCTAGTTGAGATCATTAGGTACATCAAACTTCCCACTGCTTGACTGTTATGGAACATTTTCCATTTGTAGTTGGTGTTCTATATCTGTCTCACTAGGAGAATTGGCAGTTGATAGCTTAAAGTGTTGTGCAATACGGAGAGTCATAGGTCTAGCATTAGTGAGGTTGAATCTTCTGATCACTTTCTCACAGTAGGTTGTTTGGTTTATGCTTAGTATAGTTGGTCTCTGTCTCTTGTGATGTCAATTCCTAGAATCTTCCTTGATTCCCCTAAGTCTTTCATGTCAAATTCTTTACTCAAAAGATTTTTAACATGAGTTAATTCTTCTTTAGAACATCCAGCAAGAAGCATATCATCCACATAGAGTAACAAATAAACCTTATCCTTATAGGTTGTTAAGTTTATGTAGCACACATGCATATGAGCTTCTTTGAAAACCCAAACTAGCAATAAAGTCATCAAATCTTTTATACCAACATCTAGGAGATTGTTTCAACCCATATATTGACTTTTTTAGTAAACAATATAGGTCTGCCTTACCATGAGCCTCAAAACTCTGAGGTTGAACCATATAGATTGTTTCTACTAGATAGCCATGAAGAAAAGCTGTTTTTACATCAGGTTGATCCAATTCTAGATTGTTTTAAGCAACCAGGGATAGGAGAAGTCTAATAGAAGTCTATTTAACAACAGGAGAAAAAATTTCAGAATAGTCTATACCTTCTCTTTGAGTGAAACCCTTTGCTACCAGACTTTCCTTGTACCTAGGTTGTGAGTCTTTTGTAATTCCTTCTTTGAGTTTGTAGATCCACTTGATGCTATTGGTTTGCATCCTTTAGGTAGAGAAGCTAGTGTCCAGGTATCATTCATATTTAGTGAATTTATTTCTTCATTCATAGCTTCTATCCACTATCTTGCATTGCTACCATTCACAACTTCCTCAAAGGAACTTTGTTCTGAATCATTAGGAATTACAATAGCATTTAGAACAAAACTTATGTAGTTAGATTCAGCATACCTGCCTGGAGGGACAATTACCCTTCTTTGTCTATCTCTTGCTAGGGAATATTGGCTCAAGTCAGGTTGTTCTTCAATAATTCCAGCTTGTTCTTCACTTAAGTTCTCCACTTGTTCTTGTTTAGTAACTGTAGGTTCCTCAGTAAGTTGGACATTGTTTCTTGTATTCTCCACCTCAATCTGAGTAGTATCGGATTCTGTGTCATCTGAGTTTCCTTCGGCGTTGCTTTTTTCTTGCATAAACATCTCTGATTCTCTGAAAAGAACATCCCTACTAATTATAAACCTCTTGTTAGTAGGGTGCCACAGCTTAAAACCCTTTACTCCTGCTGTAAAACCAACAAACATACACTTAGCAGCTCTAGCCTTTAGTTTCCCTTGATTTTGGTGGACATACCCTACACATCCAAACACCTTAATGTCATTTAGACTTTGTGGGTGTTTGGACCATCTCTCTTCAGGTTTTAGGTGTCCTAAGGAGGTGTGAGGGCTTCTATTCAAAGTGTACACTGCATAGGCAGCAGCTTCAGCCCAGAACTTTTCTTCTAGAATGGCATCTGATTATTGGCACCTTACCCTTTCCATTATAGTTATGTTCAGTCTTTCTGCCACCCCATTTTGTTGTGGTGTGTAAGTCACAGTTTTGTGTTTTGTTATTCCATTTTTCCTGCAAAAACTATTAAACACCTCTCCACAAAACTCCAAACCATTGTCAGTTCTAAGGTATTTGATTTCTTTATCTGTTTGTTTTTCTATCATTAGCTTCCATTCTTTAAATTTTTCAAAAACTTGATCTTCTGTTTTTAAAAGATAAATCCAACTTTTTCTAGAAAAATCATTAGTAAAGGATAAAAAATACCTTCAGCCACTTAGGCTTGGAGTGGATGCTAGACCCCATAGACCCGAACGGATGTAGTCTAGAATACCTTTTGTTGCCTGTGATGCTTTAGTGAAGCTTTTCTTCCTTGATTTGCCTAACACACAGTGTTAACACAAAGACAATTTGTTGCTTATGCCTTGAGGCAGAATGCCTTACCTAGATAGAGCCTCTAGTCCCTTCTGGCTTATATGGGACAGTCTTTTATGTCAAATGTCAGCCTCTGTTAAGTTTAGAGATATCACATTGTTTGCCTCCTCTATCATTTCAACTCCTTTTATTATGAACAAATAATTTACCTTTCCCCCAACCAAGACTTCTTTATATCCCATAAAGACTTGGAAAACTCCACCTTTCCCTTTATATTCACATCCTAGAGAGTCTAGCATTCCTAAGTTAATTAGTCACGTTTTCATTCATTTGGAATCTGGGCTCTTCTACGTCATTTTTATTTACTTATTTCTCCCTCTCTTTTTTTTTCTTTTTTTATTCCCTTCGATCATTCCTTAAGTCCCATAGGTTTGATCCTATAGAATCTGACCCATTTTTTCATTGAGCGAAAGGTACGAAATAAATCAGATTGATTTTTCGATCAAAAGTTGAGGTGGGAAACATGTCTTACATTTGTAAGGAGTTTCACAGTCCCATCCTTTAGTTTCATGGTAACTGATCCAATTCCAGCAATGTTACAAGCATTATTATTCCCCATGTACACAGACTCTCCATTGATTTCCTTATAGGTTTTGAACCATGTTCTAAAATGTGTCATAAGGTATGTGCATCCAGAGTCTAGAACCCAAGCATGTTTTCCTAGAGGGTTAACATGGTTAGCTTGGTCTAAGGTTGATGTCAAGGCATCGGTATAAGTAAATGAACTTTCTACTATAGAGGCTTCTGGTTGTTTTCCTTTATAATCTTTTTCTTTTTCTTGATTCTTTCTCATAAGGAAAAAACATTCTTGTATTAGGTGTCCATTTTTTTTACAGTATTTACATTTCTTTTTCTGTTTGGCTTTATTATCTTCATTAGAAAAGGGTTTATGATTGTTTTTGCCTTGATTATTTTGGGATTTATCTTTGACAAACAATCCTTCTCCACTTTGATTTTCTTTATGTGATGACTGTATTTTCTATTCTCTGATTTTGAGGGCTGATATTGTGGCATCTGTTTTGACTAGATCTCTTCCATACTTTAAAGCATTTTTCACATCTTTGTATGCCTCGGGTAGAGAGTTTAGGAGAACGAATGCCTCATTTTCATCACTTAGTTTGTCTTCAAGGGTTTTAAAATTTGAAACTATTTTCTTGAACTCATCTAAGTTGTCAGAGAGGGTTTTTGAAGGATCCATTTTATATGTGAAATTTTTTTTCCCTTAGATACATTTTGTTTGGGAGATCTTTGGTGGCATATAGGCTTTCTAATTTCTTCCAAACTTTTTGTGTTGTCTCTTCTTCTAGTACTTGCCTGATAATGTTATCACTAAGGATTAGTATTAATGTTCCAGAGGCATTTAATTTTCATTTCTTCTTTTAATTCTGTTGCTGTGAGGGTTGTTGGAAGTTCTAAAGGATCTAAAAGGGCTTTGTGAGCCTTTTGTTGTCTTAGCAAGGCTTTGATCCTTACTTTCCATAAGGCGAAGTCTCTCTTTCCATCGAACTTCTCGATTTCTACTCTTGTTATAGCCATTTTCAGGTCTGTCTTTCTTTATTTTCTCCAAGAATCAGTTTCTTGAAATCAAGAACCTTGCTCTGATACCAATTTGTTGGGCTTAAATTGTGTATAACTTGCATTGGGCCTTAGTTGAATGCAGGGTTTGAAGAAAGCTTGGATGAGAGGAGGCCACGTTGGTTTCTTTACAACCGTACACTCGTGAGAAAGATGATTTCTATTTCTGCATGTTGAAGAAAAGAAGTAGGAGAAAAGAAAAGGGGAAAGGTAAAGTAATTACCTTTTCTTCTTCGTTCTTTGTTTTCTCTCTCTGTTTTTCTTCCTTCACATACAAACGCTAGTTGATTTCTCTATGGCCTTTTTAGAGTAAGATTGTTCACGCAACATACGAAGATGAAGGAGATTGGAAGAGATGATACACAGTTTTATGTGGTTCCACCAATTGAAGTCTACGTCCAAGGGAAGGGTTCTTTCTTTATTGAAGATGATTATACAAGATCTCTCTTTTCTTTCTCTTAAAACTCTCTTGTAGATGAAAGCTTAATTTTGTAAAAAAAAAAAAAAATGAATCAATTTTAGTGTACACATGTTTCATATTTATAGGTGTTTACAAAGTCATAGGTTGTTAAAGAGAAAACAAATAATTTGAAGCTTCTGTTGGAATTCATTTACTCTACACAAACTAAAATTCAATAGACATTTCATCCTACACCTTCATAGATGGAACCTTGATAGCAGAATATGAGAAAGTTCAAACAAAGCTTGAGTATGTAACAGTGGTGCAAAAATGCTTTTTTTTCTCAAATAACTTTAAATAATCAACAATCAAGATGTAAAAGACTTAATATAAGCTAGCATTTTTTTATCCACTCAATTCCTGGAACATACAGAAGAGCCAAAGACTGTTGTCACCACGTGCCGGAGACGACGCGGAGCGCCGACGTCCAAAAGAGTTAGTTTTAAAATAAAATAGGAGTCGCCACCAATCTTTTTTACTGTGTGATTGGACACCGAAATAAAGTAAACAAATTTTAAAAAATGGTCTGCGAAAAATAGAGTTGAGTTCGGGAGTCATTTGTGTGTGGGAAAGGTATTAGCATTCCACGACACCCATTTAGAAAACGGTGGCCAAATTTCAAATCTTGAATTGAAAATATTTTTTAATTTATTTTAAAACTAATGTCTTACTTTACCCCTCATTACTCCAATGTTTGAAGCAATGATCTCATAAAATAAGTGGAATAATATTCCATTAATTAGACTATATATTGAAGAAAACTTCTCACCTTAAGAAAATGAGGAATTATTACAATTTTTCAAAATCTATAATAGGTTAGTCTTCGAATAAAGGTTTTTTTTATAAAAAAAAACATTGATTAAATTCATTTTTTCTTGGGATCATATCTTGGACTTCCAAAGATGTGATTCCTCACCTCAAGAAATATAGAAAATCGGACTCCTAAATTTCCTAGATTCCATCATAGGATTTTATTTACAGAAAATGGTTAAGTTATTAAAAAAGGATTCATTTAGAAAACTTTATGAAATTATAGTTTAAATTTGAAGGTTTTGAAAAACATAAAACATTTATAACATTATAGACAAATTTGCTAAATGATTAAAAAGTATTTTTATTTTAAGACATAAATAATTTTAAATTGGAACGATTTTAAAACATTAAAAATTTTAAATACAAAGAGTTACCTTTAAGTGCATATAACAATAATTATTATGATAGTAATGTGAATAAGTAAAAGAAAGGAAACATAATAACAAATAGATAAAATAAGGAATGAATAAATAAAGAAAAAAAAAGGTAGAGGTGTGACGGTACCATAAAAGAAATAAAAATAATAATAAAATAATAATAATAATGGTAATAACGATAATAATGATAAAATTTTCTCTATCCTCATTCTTTCCCTCTATATTTTAGAGAAAAGAAAACAGAGGTTAAGAGTTGGGATTTAAAAAAAAATTAAATACAGATAAAAAAAATGAACATTTTTCTTATGCCATTTTCTTTCTCCCTATTTTTTTAGAGAGAAGAAAAAGACTAAAGAATTTTTTTAAAATGATGATAAAAGAAAAAAAGTAGTAAAAACATACTAAAATTTTCCTACATTTTCTTTTCTTTCTCTTTATTTTTTAAAAAGAGAAGAAAAGAAAAATAAGGATTCGAATCCCAAAGAAATTACTTGTTGTATGAGGTACGTATCCTTGAGATTAAATCCCTACCAAATGCAACCTCCAACTAAGTTTATTTCAACATGTGATTTGATTTGCTTAAGATAAAGTAAAAAACAAGTAGAGACAATAAAGTAATGGAAAGAAATAAAAAAAACTCACCTTTTTGCTATATTTTTTTCGCAGAGATTCGCTCTAAATAATAAAAATTTTACTAAGCACTCTCTCTAAAGAAGTTTTTTTTTTCTAAGAAATTTTTCTTCCCCCCATTCCAAATGAGAAGGGTCCCTATTTATAGACCCGGAGTGTACCACAAATTAGGAAAAAATAAGAATAAAATCAAAATTTGATATTATGTGTATCAAAATAAATTTTCATTTTTCTAAAATAAAATAAATTAAATGAGATATTTTGAGATTTTGTAAAAATAAATTAATAAATCAAATGGATATTAAAAGATTTTTGTTTAAAATTGATTTTCTTTTTTTTTCCTAAAATGATAAAAATGATATTAGAAGATTTTATTTAAAACAAATTCATTTCTTTTTTCCTAAAATAGTACAAATGTGATATTAAAAGATTTTATTTAAAATAAATTGATTTATTTTTATTTCCTAAAAAAATGAGATATTATAAAATATTATGTTATTACTAAATTTTTTACCTTTTTTTTCAAAATTAAATAAATAAAAGTTTAGCCATTATTATTAATATTTTTTTTTTTTAAAATATTGGTAGGGTAAAAATAGGTGGCTACAGCATGCCTCCCTTTGTACATCCTTGTAGAATTAGAAGGTGGACGAAGGTGTAGCCACTAGGGCATTGAGGCTTTACCTCGAGAGTTTGGTGATTTTCTCTTTTATCTTGAATTATTTTATTCTTTAATTTTATTCTAAATTTATTGTGTGTAGTTATTGTGCATTTAATTATTACACATACAATCACGAGCCTCCTACCCAGGCTTTACCTTCATAAGATTAGAATTGAGAACGAAGTAGTGTTGACCTTCGAGAAGCTTATGCTTTCGTGTAGGCACATGAAAAATTCTCACTCAACTTGGTCAATCCATCATGTATGACTTTGACCAAATTGGGAACCTTTATTATTTAGGAATTTTAGAATTAACCTCACTTTTAAATCTTTTATGCATTATACTAGTGTATTACAACATGCATTTACACATGTATTTCTTTTTAATTTCATTGATTGATTTTTTTACTTATGTTGGTTCAATTATCACAATTGCATAAATCTTTTAATAAAGGTTAACAATATTTCATTTGTCAATTTTGATTTTTCTTAATCAATTGAGTTTTTTTCCTATTTCAAAATTTTTTTTAAAGAGAATTCAACAACTTTTCTTCATGTATTTCAAAGATTGAGCACTATTTTTTAAAAAAAGTTTTTTTGAAAAACATATTTATTCAAATTTTTTTCTAAAAATAGTATATATTCAGTAATATTTAGTATCATTTAATATTTTTTTAATATAACAACTATTTAAATCTAAAAAAATCATGTCAGGATTAAATAACATTAGTATTAAAAATTAAAATTTTGTGAATGATTATTTGAAACACTAAAAAATATGATTAAGAATAAAACAAATTTGCAAAAAAAAAAAAAGTATAATTGTCATTTTTGTTTTATCAATTTATTTTTGTAAAACAACATGCATATTATTTTCTCATTAAAGCTTGAATATTTTGAAAGTTATTTTAAAGTGGACAAATATTTCTAAAATAAAAAAAAAATCCAAGAAAATAATGAAAATTTGTAACTTTTTTCAATTTTCTTAAAATAAATTTGGACATTTTATTTAATAGCCATCAAACAAATTTGACTAATTAATTGAAATAGAAACTCTTCAATCAATATATGCTCAGAATAAATGATTAATTTTTGACAGTTTAATAAAACTTTTGGGTTGAGTTTTATCTATTAACTTTTTCATCGTATAACCATTTTGTTATCCATTTTATCTTGTTAAAAATTGTATTAAGTAAATTTTGATTTCTTCGTAAGAAGTTACACTTTTACTAAGGTGTTTTTGTTGCCTCATTTAATAAATAACTAATAATGTTTTAACGGTTAATGATTTTTTTTTTTTTTTGAAATATAAACTTAAAGAGTGAAAATATTTGCCAAAAAAAAAGGTTTTTTTTTAAGAAAATAAATATATTATGGATAGTGTTATACTATGCTATTATTTCATCATTATATTTTTTACTTGCATGATCTAGCACTAAGAGTCATTTGATTATCATGCATTATAATCGTATGTTTACAAACATGTACTTGTATGTATGTTATAAACCGTTGGCTAGTATTTTATTTAAAAATCTAATTAATTAGTCATTGCATTTAACTTTTTATTCTTGAACATATTAGTAAATTTTATTCACTTTAGAATGATGATTGTTACATTGTTGATGAAATTTCACATGCATAAACCTCACGCTAGTAAATAACTTCAAATAATTTAACCATTCTCTCTCTTTAGAAAGATCGAAAGAGTCAAAGTTTTTACAAATAGTTGAAAAGATTTTCACCCCCTCATTCATTATTGGTCGAGGTCATGGAAGAGTTTTCCAACCAAGTGCAACTAATCAGAAAGGATGTGTTAAAGTGTTGAAAGGGCAAGTGGCAATGGTTTTAAAGTCCCTCGCTTAAGTTAAAGATAGCCTAGTAGCAGGGGCATTCAAACAAGTGAAATTGGTATAGAACCAACCTTCAAACGATGTTTCTCCTTACCCACATGCTCTTACTGCTAAAAAAAACTATTAGATTCATCATTGGTAAACTTGAGGGCATACTTGACACAAAGAGTGTGGTCGAGCTCCACAACAAATGTGCCATTTGAATGATTTAGTTTCTATGGCGAATGAGAAAACCGACATGAAGACCTTTGAAGACAAATATCAAAGGAAGATTATATCTAAATTTTTAGAAGAGAGATTGGGTGTAATAGGGGACAACAATATTTATGAAGAAATTAAGGCGACACAACTGTGTCTAGTCTTGGATGTCATCATTGCAACACCCAAGTTCAAGAGGCTAAAATTTGGAAAGTTTAATGAAAGCCATTTTATCATATACAGTTTAAGGAGGTTAATCCACTTCTACAATGACAATTTCTTTTCACCAGTTCCAAGAACGTTTGATTTTGAAACTATTTGATCTCATGATAAGGAACATATTCTTTATTAAGTATGTGGTATAACGAAGGCGCTACGAAGGTGTCAACCTAGTTGAGATGTTCTGGTGTGTCTACTGATTCCACCTCTCTTTTTAGTTGTTTGTTCATAAGAAGATAAGCTAATTGGCTCAACTGCTCATTGGTATATGTAGTTGGATATCTCTTAAGTGCGCAAATATTGAAACAGTACAAGAACATTATTAGTTTGGCCTCATACCATTTAAATCTTCAGTGTATAAAAAAAGGAAGCATTAACCACTTCTAAGAAATATGCTTAAAGATGTAAAAAAATAGTCGATCGGAGGCTACCACTTTTGAGTGAGTAAGGAAATGTCAAAAGTGTTATGACTGCTTCATACTGTGACAAAATGCCACTTACATTATGATAATGAAGTTTAAAGGAGAAGGGATTACGAATGATGCAGAAGTAGAAGTTGATAGCATCAAAAGTATGATCCCACTAAATAAAAAGATGAAGTGCATGACATCAGCTCGGGGCAGAGCATTATCAGCCATGTGTTACTACCATCATTTAAACAAGTGAACTACGAAGAGGAAAAGTCAAATAAATAAAGCAAAGAATGACAAATAAAGCACTTGTTTCCATCATCGTTAGTGGTGCAATTCCATATGATGAGTTGATTTCTCCATGTTTGCAAACTTTGGAGCATCCCAATTGGAGAGAAAGAACTGCCTAAGATCGTTAGAGAAATGGAAGGTTATTTTCTATTGGCTACCCGCAAGATCAAGGCAACACCTTTGTAATAGGGGCACTTTTTAATATTTTGTTGAATTGGATGGCATCTTCATGACCATATGTATCCTATTTTTTCACAATAAAAATGGATTGTTGGCTTCCATTTTTTTTCAAGTATATTCTTTTTGGTCACCGTGAAAAGAAAATGATATCAATGAAGACTTCATAAATGAAATCAACATGAGAGTTTGATTTCAATTTTTCATCTCTTAATCATGAGGAGAAGACCTAAAATATGTTGTGCCTTGAGATGTTGAAATAGAGAACAAGAGGGTTGTTGAGCTAGTAAGCCAAAATCTTTAAATGACTATGTTACAAGATATCTGATAATCATCGTCGTTGTTCATAAAATGGGTTAGTAGGAGTTTTCCTATTTTTATCAAAGATCATTTGGGGGTTGTCTTCCCTTATTTAATATATAAGGTGAAACTGACTTTCTCTCTTGAAGTCCAAGTATCATCCATCTGAGTAAGACTGCATTGCAAAGTACAAGACGCTTGTCATCATTATTTGCAAGAGAGAGCCAATTTGGAAAAAGATTCCCTCGCTTTAGAGACTATAAGAGCCTTTAATGTTCATCATTTATGAAGAGTTTAAAGTCTAAGGAAGAACTTTAAGATCAAGATCTAAGTTACATGATCGCTGTCTTTTATCGACCTACTTATTACCATCGGTCTCAAGGATTAAAGCTGGTATTTTATTATGTAAGTAATCACTCCAAGGAGATTTTTAAGGCAAATTAGCAGCCAGATTACAGCTCAAGATCATGATACCTAGTTATCAATTTTTTGTGGAAAAGTAAACCACCTATTTTGTATGCTCTGACTCGTTTTCTTCTTTTGAAAAGAATCTAGAGAATGTTTGAAAAAAGAAAACTACTAAAATAAGCATGTCTTAGTAAGCATATACATGCATACAAGCATTCATCAATGACATTTATCAATTTTATTTTAGTTATGATGGCACTTGTTTTATCCTTGGTCTCCAACTTATTTATTCTTTTGTCATGAGGTGCTTGTTTTATCCCTGGCCCTTGACACCATATTCCTGTGGTGGCGTTTGTTTTATCTCTGCCTCCAACTTATTAATTCTTTTGTCATGAGGCGCTTGTTTTATCCTTGGCCCTTGACACCGTATTGTTGCCGTAACGCTTGTTTTATCCCTGGTCTTTAGCTTATTTATTCTTTTGTCATGAGGTGCTTATTTTATCCTTGGCCCTTGACACCATGTTACTGTAGTGGCGTTTGTTTTATCTCTGCCTCCAACTTATTTATTCTTTTGTCATGAGGTACTTGTTTCATACCTGGTCCTTGACACCATGTTGCTGTGGTGGCGTTTGTTTTATCTCTGCCTCCAGCTTATTTATTCTTTTGTCATGAGGTGTTTGTTTTATCCCTGGCCCTTGACACCATGTTGTTGTGGTGACGTTTGTTTTATCTCTACATCCAGCTTATTTATTCTTTTGTCATGAGGCGCTTGTTTTATCTCTGGCCCTTGACACCGTATTGCTATGGACGTTTGTTTTATTCCTGGTCTCCAGCTTATTTATTCTTTTGTCATGAGGTGCTTGTTTTATCCCTGGCCCTCGACACCATGTTGCTGCTGTGGCGTTTGTTTTATCTCTGCCTCCAGCTTATTTATTCTTTTGTCATGAGGTGCTTGTTTTATCTCTAGCCCTTGACACCATGTTGCTGTGGTGGCACTTGTTTTATTCCTGGCCTCCAGCTTTTTTTATCCTTTGTCGCATGACGCTTGTCTTATCCATAGTCCTTGACGTCAGCTAAACTTTTATTTATTTATTTTTGAAAAAAAAAGGTAAAAAATTTAGTAATAACATAATATTTTATAATATCTCATTGTTTTAGGAAATAAAAATAAATCAATTTATTTTAAATAAAATCTTTTAATATCACATTTATACTATTTTAGGAAAAACGAAATGAATTTGTTTTAAATAAAATATTAAAAAAACTTATTTCTACTCATTTTAGGAAATAAAAATTAATAAAATCTTTGACTTATTTTATATCATTTTAGGAAAAAAAAAAGAAAATCAATTTTAAACAAAAATATCTTTTAATATCCATTTAATTTATTAATAATTTTTCACAAAATCTCAAAATATCTCATTGAATTTAATTTATTTATTTTAGGAAAATGAAATTTACTTTATTAACATAATATCAAATTTTAATTTTATTCTTATTATTTTTTCCTAATTTATGGTACACCTCGGTTTTATAAATAGAGACCTTTGTCATTCAGAAAAAATGAGAAAAAAATTTCTTAGAAAAAAAAAACTTCTTTAGAGAGAGTGTTTAGCAAAATTTTTATTATTTAGAGCGAATCTCCGCGGGAAAATATAGCAAAAATGTGAGTTTTTATATTTCTTTTCGTTACTTTATTGTCTCTACTTTTTTTTTTTTTTTACTTTATCTTAAGCAAATCAAATCTCATGTTGAAATAACTTAGTTGGAGGTTGCATTTGGTAGGGATTTAATCCCAAGGATCCACACCTCATACAACAAGTAATTTCTTTGGGATTCGAATCCTTATTTTTTTCTTCTCTTTTTGAAAGATAAAGAGAAAGAAAAGAAAATGTAGGAAAATTTTAGTATGTTTTTACTACTTTTTTTCTTTTATCATCATTTAAAAAAAAAAAAATTCTTTAGTCTTTTTCTTCTCCCTAAAAAAATAGGAAGAAAGAAAACGACATAAGAAAAATGTTCATTTTTTTTTATTCGTATTTCATTTTTCTTTTAATCCCAACTCTTAACCTTTATTTTCTTTTCTCTAAAATATAGAGGGAAAGAATAAGGATAGAGAAAATTTTATCATTATTATCATTAGTACCATTATTATCGTTATTACCATTATTATTATTATTATCATTTATTATTATTATTATTATTATTTTATTATTATGATTATTATTTTTATTTTTATTATACTTGTTATCGTTGTTGATATTCTTTTTATATTACTATTTATTCTCTATTAATTATCTTATTATTAGTACTTTATATATATATATATATATATATATATATATATATATATATATATTTCTTTGTATCACTACTTTTTTTGTTTCTTTCCTTATTTTATTTACTTGATTATGTTTTCCTTTCTTTTACTTATTCACATTACTATCATAATAATTATTGTTATATGCACTTAAAAGGTAATTTTTTTTTTTTTGTATTTTAAATTTTTCAATGTTTTAAAATTATTCCAATTTAAAAGTCTCTATGTTTTTTTTAAAAAAAAACTCTTTGTTAATCCTTTAGCAAATTTTATCTATAATGTTTTTAATGCTTTTAAACTTTCAAAATTTAATCTATAATTTCATAAAGTTTCCTTAATGAATCTTTTTTAATAACTTAACCATTTTTTTTAAATAAAATCCTATGATGAAATCTAGGAAATTTGGGAGTCCGATTTTTTAGATTTCTTGAGGTGAGGAATCACATCTTTGGAAGTCCAAGATATGATCCCAAGAAAAAATGAATTTAATCAATGTTTTTTTTTATAAAAAAAAACCTTTATTCGAAGACTAACCTATGATAGATTTTAAGAAATTGTAATAATTCCTCATTTTCTTAAGGTGAGAAGTTTCCTTCAATATATAGTCTAATTAATGAAATATTATTCCACTTATTTTATGAGATCATTGTTTCGAACATTGGAGTAATGAGGGGTAAAATAAGACATTAGTTTTAAAATAAAAAAATATTTTCAATTCAAAATTTGAAATTTGGCCACAGTTTTCTAAATTGGTGTCGTGGGGTGCTAATACCTTCCCCACATACAAATAACTCCCGAACTCAACTCTATTTTTCACAGATCATTTTTTTAAATCTTTTTACTTTATTTCGATGTCCAATCACACAATAAAAAAGATTGGTGGCGACTCCTATTTTCTTTTAAAACTAACTCTTTTGTGGACGCCGGCCGCTCCGCGTCGTCTCCGGCACGTGGCGACAACTGTCATAAGCCAATTAATATAAACAATATCCAAACTCAACTTCAAATAAATTCAGCTAAGAAACTAAATTGAAGAGAGGTTTCCTTTATAAATAAGGGTCGAATACACGAAATCATTGTTACTTAAGGTTATGACGTGTGATTTAAATTTATGAGGTGATTGTACAACATAAAAGTATTTGCAGTATAACAAATTCTAACCTAACTATACTATATCCAAAGAGAGACAGGATGAAGTTGAAAGTGGTGATTATGTGTGATTGTGAACTCAAATTTAATTAGGCGAGATAGAAGAAGAAAACATTATGTACTACCATTACAAGGTTAATTAGTTGATTGAGGAGTTGATTGAGGAGAAACAAATAAGTTGTTATTTTCAAATTTAGGACGAGCCTTCTCTCTGTGCCAGCGCCATACTTGTACACCTTTCGGATGCAAATGCTCTAAATTACTAGATGATTTATAGCTAATCTATTTGATCGAATTATCTATAACTCATCCTATATTAAGGCGAACAACCTCTCAATGCCTTATTGCCATGCACACTCGCATTTCTGATATGTATGTTAAGAAGGAATTCGTTGATAAGATTGTATCTTTACATTCTCTTCATTTCCCTATTTGGTTAAGTCTAGGTTATTACTCTTTCGAGTTACAACACCTAATACTCCATTCTTTCTCTCGAATAGAATGGTGTATTGAATACAACACTTAACTAAACAAGATAGGTAGTACCAACATCCAAATCCTCTACTAACTATTTGTACCTTGCATTTTATCATTATTACAAAGAACTAAGGCTATGGAAAGATAAGGAGATGGGTGGGTGAAAGTAGTGATAATTTTCAAATATAAATAAAACTTTAGGCCTTTCGGCTACAAAGTTCAAATTACAAATACAAAATGAAAAGAAATTAATTACAAGTGAAAGATACAAGGAATAAATCCACCCTTTGAGCATAATTTCTTATGCTCATTGGCTCCATTTTTGCTTGATACACTAAGGGAGAAAGGGTTATGGATTCCTGTCAAGTCTCTTTTAAGCTCTCACCTAAAATAGAGAAAAATGTTAGGGAGTGAAGTTGAGCTTGATCTCTAAATCTTTTCACACTCTGTTATGAGGAGATAACCTGTATTCATAGGCAAAGACCAATGGGACTTCACATCATCTGGACGTCATTAATTCTCTGCTAAATTAAAGCTGCATCATGCCACAAACGTCTTTTCATCCATTTCTGACATTCGACTTAGCCATTCTTGTCTTCTAATGATGTAGACCACCTAGCATCTTTTCTCTTGTCGCCAGGTTGACGTGCACCTTATCACCTGACATTTATCACCTGGCTATTCCTCTTTCTTTCAACTAAAATCCAACATTAAGACATAAAAATGGTGATAAACATGCATTTTCCTCTTCTGATACTTGTGACGAGTAATCATTTTATTTTGTCTATTTTGGTACGTGTTTTCTTCCTTTTTCTCACGTTAAGGCTTCATTATTCTACCTAAAAAGCTATAATAACTTGTATTTCTTCAAGTTATCATCTTGCCACTTGTACTACTTAGTAGTATAGGTACTATTGATCGATATAATATAAATTTCATTTGATTGGGTTGTTTACATGCAACAGTAAAAAGGCTACACCAAATTGGCCCCATTGCCGGGGAAGGCAATTAGTTTTTGGTTAAAGTATTCATTTGCTTTGATTTGTATTCTTTTTGTGTCAATGTTTAAACATGGCAGGATATCATCAATAAGGTTAGGGACAATCTGGTGGAGCATCTCTTTCTAGTGACAAGGTCCATGACCTATGCTAGCAAATTTTTTAGTTGACTTTTTTAGTTGTACAAATGGCAACGAGGAGATCGCAACAAATGCATGTGTAGGATATGCTCTTTTAGTGGACCATCCTGAGCAAGCATGTCCAAGGTTAGTTGCAACAGAGTCTGATGCCATGAGACTACTCCATGGGAGGGCTTTCTAGTCATTGGATAAGATTTCCATCTACCTAGATAGGATGAGTCCTTTGGCTACTAAAACCTAAAATTGGACTAAAGCCATTATGATTCATACTCTATCGTATATAACGTGGTGATGCATGTTTCGTGCCCACTCAGGTATGTCTTTAGAGGAATTGGTTATCAGGCTTTCTAATAACTCTTTTGAGTTTCAGGAGGAACTTTTCCATAAACAGCAGAAGTTCTTTAAGCTTCCAGTAGGACAATCCTTATTTCATATTGAAGATTAGAACTGACCTTCAAAGCTTAGAAGAGTTTATCTCTCAAGTTTTAAATCAATTGGGAGGCTAGAAGAGCGGTTGTTGCAACCACCCTCTATAACTATGAAAATGTGTAGAAGTCAGGTAATGGATATCGACCGTTAAGTTGATTAGATAATTCCTCAAACTACATGATAAGATTTCGTGCATTCAGTAGAGAGCTCTCCAAAGCAATGTGTTATTTGTACCACCGAGGCTTAGTTCCTTGTGGATCATCCGTTCAGCAATGATGATGATATGTATCCTCTGACATGCCCATAACAAGTTTGTGAAGTTAAGTATGAGCATGTGCTTCATCTTGAAAAGCCCTAGGTGATTGATCGAGTTAGAGGATGTAAAGCCTCGTCCTATTCTTCTTTGGTTGCATTGTGTTAAGATATTTTGGCAAATAGATTACAATCTTTTCAAATAAATAAAATTCTTTTTAGAAGCTCCTATTATGAAGGAATCTTAATAAGGTTAGTTCCTTATTTTATGAAAAAGAGATTTGTTTTAAAAGATATATTAAGTGTCCGTCTCTGGTTGAATTGACATGCGAAAAAAAAAGGAAGAAGAACGGTGCTTAGTATACTTGCCAAGAAGAGACAGAAGAACAGGTGAAGGACTTCATGTATATTTATTTCTAATATATTCACCATGTATCATAGGTTAGTCTGAATAACCTACGGAAAAGATAACGGAATGGATAGTTTGATAAGGAATATGTTGACAAGAAGATCGCAGAATTGAGGGATCAATTCTAAAAACCATGGGGGGCCTGTACGAATCTTGATAGCTTGTTAACAAGAAGATCATGGGAGTTGAGAAATCATCTCTGAAATTCAGGGTGAGCATGAATCAGTCTTCAAAGGGATTCAGGAACAATTCAGGGGAACCTGAGTTTTATGTTTAGTTATGATATGACTATTCAATGTAATCCATATGACAAGTTATATATTGAGAATCTCAATAATATTCTATATCCG
This sequence comes from Cucumis hystrix, assembly GCA_025688845.1. Taxonomy (NCBI): domain Eukaryota; kingdom Viridiplantae; phylum Streptophyta; class Magnoliopsida; order Cucurbitales; family Cucurbitaceae; genus Cucumis; species Cucumis hystrix. The sequence goes on along the minus strand of CM046892.1, from coordinate 11,354,208 downwards.
AGCAAGGAGGCTCTCCAGATGTAGGCAACATTTGTCGAACTGGGTTAACAAAGTGCTCTGTGTTCTCTGTTTATACTCTCTAGTTAGACGCTAGTTAAGTACTTGTGATATAACTAAAAGGTATTTAACTTATCTCTTTTTCACATTGAAAATACGCTATCTTATTCTACTTAAATCAAGGTCGTTCTAGTATTTTATGTCTCTATTATGTGATTTTGTAGGTGTTGAGCTTAATTCAGGTCATTATTGATCTTAACATTCATTTCGAGACTAAATGAGCTTTATTGAAGGTTTAAAGCATCAACGAAACAAGAAAATGGAATTCGACATGTTTGAGGCTTGGCATTGGGATGCCTAAAGATAGAAACATATATTTTTTGGTAAGGGCCAAGCGCCACCGCGCTGCCCTTGGGCATTGCAGTGCTCTGAAATTTGACGGACAAGGAGGCATCGCGATTTGTCAACATCACGATTTGTCAATTGTCATGACATTGCTCTAAGGTGTCGCAGGGTCGCTACGTTTTTTGGCCAAAAAGCCCTAGTCGCAGCTCTATGAGAAGGATGTTTGACACATATTTCTTAGACACTCTCCAGACATCTTTTAGGTACTTTTGTTACTAGGTTTTTAGAAGAATTTCTTAGATATTGTTTTGATGCTTTTGGCGTTGTATCTAGGCTAAGGTACGTATATCTAGGTCGAAATTTTGGATTTATCTTTGATTAGCATTTTTGAGATTTTGAACATTTGTATTTTGGGACCTTTCGAATAATAAAATTCTTTCCTTGTTTTACTTTTGTGATTAAATGTAATTGAAAAACCTGACAATTAGCCATTTATGTTTAATCAATTGTTATATAGATCCTCCTAAATTGTAATTGTTAGGCAAAGGTCGCATGATAACGAAGGCTAAAATTAGAATTGTTCATTGATTATATTGTTCCAATATAATGGCAAGTGTCTGATTCGCTTAGGATTGAACTCGCGCGAACATTCAATAGGTTGTTTCTACTTGTTTGATCGACTTACTTTTGCCCTAAATCTCCATGCTTATCAATTTGCATGTATAAGGTGCTTCATCTAGTGATCACATAAATTGATTCGAATTATAGAACGTCACTCTAGCTTCTCTAGCTAGGCGTGATCGACTAAGAAATTGTTTGTAGTTTTCTAAAGATAAGATATGAATGATGAATCGATGATTAAGTGTTAATTACAAGTAAATCGAAATAAATCTCGAGCTAGGTGTTTGTTTCATTGATTACTATCATTACTACCATCTTTAAATTTGTGTTTTTTTCATTTTGTCTTAATGTATTTCAATTCAATTCCAACTCCAACCTTCCCCTCATCCCCCCACCCAATTTATATCACTTTAGCTAATTAATTAACTTTAAGAAATTAATCTTCCTACTTCCCTGCAAATCGACTTGGTCTTTCCACTTGTACTACTTAATAGTATAGGTAGTATTAATCGGTATAATATAAATTTCATTTGATTAGTAACCATAAAAGGACCACATCATATTCCCTCTAGCATCTCTTATATTTTTTTAGTATTGCTCATCTTTTTCTTACAATTTTGCTGAGTCTTTTCTTCCTTTGGACTCACCTTGAGTCTTTTGATTCTTTATTTTTACATTTTTCATATATCAAGAACACTCGAAATTTGACCTGTCAAGCGCCTTTTAGAAATAAAGAAGCTTGGTGGGATTTGAATGCAACATCAATTCAAGCAAGAAGGGGTCAAAGAAATACGAGAACTTTTATGTGCCTTGATTTGTAATGATTTGGAGAATTCCTTTTTTTCATCCGAGAATATTTACTATATTCAATGCTCGAGATTTTGAATTATCTTCATTGAAGGAGATGGATTTATTTACATCAATGGAATTAATGGAATTTATTGCTGGTGTCACCTCGTCATTACTGTCTTTATTCTTGCCAGAAACAAAGATCTTTAGTGGCATCGCCTCACTGTCATTGAATTTGAACTGCTCAGATTCTAGATTGAATTCGTCAAAACTGGTTGCGGCTTGTCTATTGAATGAGTCGTGGATTTGCACATTTCTTTCACTCAACCACTTACTCTCTGAATGCCCAACAATTTGAATTAAGAACTTGTTACCTACTTCATCCATTAATTTGATGCTTGCTAGCAGAAACCTTGAGTAGTTGCACTTCACTTTTATTTTTGCTTCAATCAGCCCCATTCCATTTCTTGTTTCAGATGAAACTTTTAGGAAGCTGCCACATGTGTTTCCTATTTGGTGAAAAGTATTCATGATCCACGTGTAGAGGAATTTCTCTGAACGTTGTCCAACCACCATAGCTTGGAACCATTTCTTGATCTTGATGAAATATTTCCCTACTATCGTCCAACCTTTATTATGACAAAGGAGCTTTGCAGGAACAATATCTTTGAAATGAACTAAGGCCTTTTTTCAATGGAATGGTTTGAAAGTGAAGTCCTCTTCTGCTTTCTCAAATAACTTATTATTTTATGTTAGTCGTCATGGAAGAACCTTCTAATAATAGCAAGTGCATTTCTATATTCAGAGAGTTTTTTAGTTCTAGTGTCTTTTTGTTACCTGACGATGAGCTTGCATCACTTAGACTTCCTTCTGATAAGGCTTTGGCATATGATATTCTTGGGGTGTTTGAATCGGATGAGGAATGATACATTCTTGGTTTACTTTGGGGTATAACATGTGGTTTGGTTTTTGCATCCACTTCAACTTTTGGGGTGATCATAGATAGAAAGGACACCATCCACTTTTTTCCACTCCTTCAGGGACTAAGATACATGATTTTATGACTTTGTAGTCAACTTTGAAGATCTCTGTTGTACTTCCACTGTTATTTTTTATCTTTCTGACCCAAAGACAGTGGTCTTCTATCTTATTTCAAGGAAAAATACTATTTGCTATTTGTGCTTCGTATGGCTATCAGAGTTTCGAATGTGCTTATAAGTCATTCTAAGGAGTCTGGTGTAACTTCTACTCAAAAAGACATGTGGGCTCCTACTTCGATTAACCAAAACTTAAAATAATAAGTATAACACAAACTCTTTTCTTTCAACTTTGAAGGATCTTGGAAGGTATTTGAAAATGAGGGCGGATTTATTAAGGAGCCGGGAGGCACATGCCCCCTTCACATTCTCGGTTTTTGTATTTTGATATTGATTTTGAAATGTCAAATTACAATATATATTAAATAATGCTTCATTTTAATGTAGTAGTTGTGCTCCTGCAAAATCACCCGGCGAAAGATAATTTGATTTCCTAAAATGAATATAATTTGATTTCCTTAAAGGAATATAATTTTTTTAAAAGAGAAAAAAAAAACCTATATACGAGAAAATTCTATCTTATTTTCTAGCTCTCATTTGTTATCTAACAAATATTTGGAAAAAATATGCAACAAAGTCGGTGGTCCAAAGTTCCACCCTCAACAATATTCCATGAAAAAAATGTATTATTATTTCTTTTTTCTTTTCTTTTTTTGAAGAAATTTTTAAATCTACATATTTACATTACAAAAATGGATCATTTTTAAAAATAGCAAAATAAATTAAAATATTTACAAACTATAGCAAAATTTTGGATTCTATCGTTGATAGTCTTCTATCACTATAACATATCAATGACAGAATTTACTATAGGTTGTAAATATTTGTAAAATATACTATTTTTAAAAATTTTCCTACAAAAAAAACTATGTGAAAATAGTCGGTATTTCTTTATTACTACAAATATAGTGAATGTTATTGGAGCATCAGTGAAACGTGATACTTTTTTAACATTTTTTAATGTGTTTATTATATAATACCTGATGTCCCCTATATATAAATTTTTTGGATCAGCCATAGTTGAAGATTGCCATTTTTGGAAAGTATAGATAAGATAGATGCAGAAAAAGGTAGAAGGAAAGGGGATTGTGTACTTTTTTAAAAGGGTGCTTGCTTGGAATTTAGCGTATTGATTGTAGTTGATGCCGGTAGGTATTAGAGATTTAATGGGAGGACCCTCCATTTTTGTTCCTCCAATGATTGTTCTTCAGGTGTTTTCGACAGAGAGAGGTTACTTGAGCAACGCTTCATCTTCTTGGATCCAGCATTTACTTATTTTGGTGCTGATGGAGCAAATATTTTCACAAAGGCTGCTACAATTTTGGATAGTTGTTTTTCCACGCAATCGAGACTTTAATCTTTTTCCAAAGAGTCTGTGATGTGGTGCCAGAAGTAAACGGATGATCAGTAGTCTCACTACTTTTTTTGGCAACGCACACACCAGTTGGGACTAAGGCAGTGGTTTTTCAGTCTTCTTTGGAGAACATCAAAAGTGTAAACCCCATTATGTATCAGTCCAAATGAAAATTTTATATTCTTTGCGTATTTTTTATTTCCTTAAACGTTTGAATAATAAGATCTTACTATCTTCAATTCATGGGTTCTTTTACGGGTCATTTTTTAAAATAGCAAAATAAATTTAAATATTTACAAGCTATAACAAAATTTTGGATTCTATCACTATAGCATATCAATAACTATAAGTGATAGAATTGGCTATAGGTTGTAAATATTTTGTAAAATCTACTATTTTTAAAAATTTCCCAATTACAAACTATTTACAATTTATGACAAAAAATTCACAAAAGGACAAAAATGAACTACACCTAATTTTACCATAAACTATAAATAGTTTGTCCGTTTTGTCATTTTTTACAATTCTCCTTATTAAATAACTAATTTGATAGGCAATTACTTCTTTTTTTACTAGAAAAATTTAATATTTTCTTTTTTAAAATTCAAATTGTTCTTTGGGAATTAATCATATAAAATTAGTCAAAAATTATATATTTTCTTTTTAAAATTCAAATTATTCCTTTGGAATTAATCATATAAAAAATTAGTAAAAAAGTTTAAAATTTTGTCAAAAACAGCAAATGTGACAAAATATTTAGAACATATAACAAAAATTTTAGATTTTATTAATAATAGACATTGATAGACACTGATATGTTTCTATTAGTGACATTATTGATAGACAATGATAGAAGTCTATCAGTTTCTACCATTGATAGAATCTAAAATTTTACTATAATTTGTAAATATTTTAATTTATGTTGCTATTTTTAAAAATACCTCCAAATTTTAACCATTTAACTTTTATTATTTCCAATAATGATTTAATAATAGTTATTTAAACTAATTGATTTATTGGGTTAAAAAAATAGAACGGAGAAAAATCTCTTGTGAGGAACCTGATCCTACGAAACTAGATGAAAATTTAAATTTTTGTACCAATAGGGAAAGACATGTGTGAGAACAAAACCTTCCAATCAGAAATATGTGAAAAAATAACAAAGAAATTAAAGAAATCAATAAAAAGTTGAAAACACAATAATTTTATGTGGAAAAGTACTTCCAGACTCGAGCAAAACCATAGACTAGAAAAATACTTTTATGTGAACAAAACCTTCCAATTTTACATTATTCGTTCTCAATTACAAAATCACTCTCCTCACAGCTTTTGACTATCCACGTCATTTTTTACTCTCAAATCAGAAAATGCAAAAGAAAATTTAATTTGAGTTAATACACAACTTAAATATATTGGATTGGAAGATGTATAAACAAATGAGGTGAACTCTTGTTATAGGCTTGGAACCACCCACTTTCTTGCCAAATAACCTATGTGGGAAGTTTCGCATCCCACATGCAACCACAACAATATGCAAATCACTGATGGGATGAGAAAGCCAACCCCAGCCCCCCCCCCCCACCCCACCTATGAACATCTCTCATGCACCAAGTTATGTAGTTGACTGAGCCTTTTTATCAAGATCGAAGCAGATCAGCATGCTTTCTTGTTCTCCAAATGTCAATCTCGATCGAGTAGAGCAATCCATGGCCCCAAAACACGACGAATGAAATAGGTGGCAAGATTCTTATATGATAAGTTATGTGGTATATAATTTAGATAACCTCAAAAATAATCTTCAAGTTGTAATGTGAAAGGGGAATTGTTAAATTAAGTCAAGTATTGAGGTTTTGGATCAAAACATGGATGTGTCCTCCATATTCTCTCTCTGACTTTCACTAAGTGCCATAGTTTTTTTTGTTTCTGTCTCTTTTTCTTTATTTTCAAGTCAAGCTTCTACAAAGAGAGATAGTGTATGATTATATGAAGCTATCAACGCGTAAAACTAGGGCTACAAAGAAGATATCCACATGCCGAATCATTAAACTTTGATACATATTTGGACTAATTCAAATCCTAATTAATTATTTAAAACAAGTTCCATAACGTGCAATTTCGTGCTTCTGTTTTTTTATTTTCTTTAGAACTTCTTATCCTCCAAGTCTAGAAGAAGGAACAATTTGATTGAAGCAAAAAGGATTGAAATCGTCAGTTGCTAGACCTTAGATCTTTTATGTTTAATATATTTTGTTATAGACAAAGACTTTGGGAGATGATTCTTAGAATGTTCAATGGCTGGAGAGTTGACTTTTTTTATATAACTTTTTGGTATAAAAGAATGTTTCTATTCATTTTTCAAATTACATCTAAATTTTTCATATGTTTCCACTCATGAGAATGATAAGTAGAAGAAGTATGTCTTCTTCTTCTCTCATTTTCAAGTTCGTTGTCTTTTCTAGCCTTTTCTCTAGTTTGCTCGCATCTAGCTTGGATTCTGACAATGATGGTCGAAAGGTATAAAATGATATTTTGATTTAAATATCATGAAACTGTTATTTGATTTTTTCTTTTTTGGAACAGAAGGGTGAAGGAGCTCTGGTTTTTCATTTTTATTGGTCGTTTCTTGATTTCTGTCCGATAAATATCTGTTCATAAATTTTCTTTTCTAAAACAGCAATTCATAACCAACTGTATTTTTTAAAATTAAACCTATAAATACTACTAATTTCTGTTCATTTTTTTTAAAAAAATATATATAGTTTCTAAAAAATTGTTTTTGCTTTGCAATTGACTTAGTATTCAAATGATTTTTCAAGAAAAGATAGAAACCATTATAAAGAAACGATAATAAAAAATAGTTGAAATATTCTAATGCACCTACTTATTCAACTTCCTCTTCGAACTATTTTGAATGAATGAAATTAATCAGGATGCTATGAATGTAACAATCTAGTTGATATTAGTATGCCTGTTCATCCCTCTTCCTTCTTATTCCTGTTAAAATACAGTCACGAAACAAGATTATAGTTTTCAAACACCAAATAATTATCAAACCACGGGCAGTAAATAAGCTTCTAGCTCCACCCTAGCTAGACCGAAAAGAGAACATTATTTTCATTTACATTTGTACTTATATACGTAAAATGAAACCTTGCAGATTTATATTGTGTACATGGGGAACAAGCTGGAGGATTCAGCTTCCACTCCTTCACATCACATGAGAATGTTGGAAGAAGTGGTTGGCAGGTGTTCATATACATTTATCATTGTTTTTTTTTCACAATTGATTATAATTAATTAATAAAGTTTTTCACTAATTTACCATGAAAAACATACACTAATTAACTAAACCGATGTAATAGTTAATTAATCAAACTTTTAATTCATGTTTTCCAGCTCATTTGCTCCAGAAGCTCTACTCCACAGCTACAAGAGAAGTTTCAATGGATTTGTGGTAAAGCTCACTGAAGAAGAAGCTCAAAAGATTTCTGGTAAATATGATCAGATCATTCCAAAACATTAATTAATTTAGTTTAATTAGCCATCAAATTAAAGATATTTTCCATATATATAATTAACTTTTTGGGATTTGTGTATATTTTCAGCCAAGGAAAATGTTGTGTCTGTGTTTCCAAATGAAAAGAAACATCTTCATACCACAAGATCATGGGATTTCATGGGTTTTACACAAAATGCTCCTCGTGTAAAACAAGTTGAAAGCAACATTGTTGTTGGAGTTTTGGACTCTGGAATTTGGCCAGAATCTCCTAGCTTTAGTGATGTTGGTTATGGCCCTCCACCCGCTAAATGGAAGGGCGCTTGCCAAACCTCTGCTAACTTTCATTGCAACAGGTAAAAAGGGTTTTTAAGCCTTTAGAAAATCAGTTAAAACAAAACTTTGTGATTATATAATTAAAATTTTGATCATTTTTACTTTCTTTTTTTAATTTAGTTTGCAAGCTTTTTAAAAGTTGTAATTTCATTTTTTTTGTACTCAAGATTCTTTCAACAATTAAGTCCTTCCAATCATGATGTTATAAATATTAAGAGGTTGACTTTGATTAAACTAACATGTTTTAGTGGTCCATTTTCTATAAAGAAAGAATTTTTTTTGGAATATCAATTCACTACGTGTTAAGCTCTATGAATTTTATAGTGAGTTTCTTTATTTTATTTTATCATGAGTGGCTTATTTGTTATGTTATAGAGTATTTTCAACGCAATTAATATGTAAAAAAAAAAAGATAAACTTAAAACCGAAGTCTTGAAATTGATTCAAACATTAAGGATCAAAATATATATTTTTTTAAACTTAGTATAATGACTGATTGAAAATATTGTGAACCGAATTGTTAGAAAAATCATTGGAGCTCGAGCATATCGGAGCGACAAATTCTTTCCTCCTGAAGACATTAAAAGTCCAAGAGATTCAGACGGTCATGGGACACACACCGCATCGACAGTGGCCGGAGGTCTCGTGAATCAAGCGAGTTTGTACGGTCTTGCACTCGGCACAGCCAGAGGAGGGGTTCCCTCTGCACGCATTGCGGTGTACAAGATATGTTGGTCCGATGGGTGTTACGATGCCGACATTCTAGCGGCATTCGACGATGCAATCGCGGACGGTGTCGATATCATATCTCTTTCAGTTGGAGGGAGCAAACCCAAATATTACTTCAATGATTCAATTGCCATTGGAGCTTTCCACTCGATGAAGCATGGAATATTGACCTCCAACTCTGCTGGAAATGATGGCCCTGACTATTTCACTATTAGAAATTTCTCTCCATGGTCTCTTTCTGTGGCTGCAAGCTCCATTGATAGAAAGTTGGTGTCAAGAGTGCAGCTTGGCAACAAGAATATTTATCAGGTGACATGATTTCTTTTCTTGTCGTCTCTTATATCTCTTAATCTTTATCTCCATATAACATTCCCTTCTGAAACGATGCAAGAGCTAAACTTTTGCTTAGATTTGAATTTTGATTAATAACACAAAATAATATGATCTTAGTGTCATGAGTGCAATCATACTAATTAAATTTGATTTTTTTAAAAAAATATTTCATAATAATGTAAGATCGGGATTCTCAATAATTAATTTTGATAATTATTAACAAAGTAATTTTGGGGTGCAGGGATATACAATTAACACATTTGATCTTAAAGGAAAACAATATCCCCTCATTTATGCTGGAAGTGCTCCCAATATCTCTGGAGGATTCACTGGCTCTAGCTCCAGGTAACCAAAAGGGGACCAAATCAAAATTATAATTCCACTGTTACAAATATAATTAATATTATGAATTCGAAAAATAAAGATGAAAAAAAAGCCTAAACAGTAAAGAATTGACAGAGATATTTACATAGGTTGTTCTCTGATCTAGGATAAGAGATTCAGAGTGTTTATATAGAGTAGTTATCTAAAACCCTAGCGTCAAAAATCAGTACCTCGTACCTGATTGTTCAAAGTGTTAAATATCAGATTCAAGAGATTCGAACGACTAATTTATAGGAATTAGGTTCGGGGGTCAATTCCTTATACTAACATTATTTTTCACTTATTATTCAAAAAACAGATTTTGCTCCAGAAATTCAGTGGATCGCAACTTGGTGAAGGGAAAAATCGTTCTTTGTGACTCTGTATTGTCTCCTGCAACGTTTGTTTCCTTGAATGGCGCAATCGGTGTTGTTATGAATGATCTTGGAGTGAAGGATAATGCAAGATCCTATCCCTTGCCTTCCTCCTACCTCGACCCGGTCGACGGCGACAACATCAAAACCTACATGGATCGAACCAGGTACGTTGTTGACACAATGCTTCCATAAATTTAAGACCTCGAAATATAATTAAGTCCTTATAGATCTCTACATGTTTTGATATTGACATCGCTTCATATCATATTTCAAATGACAGATTTCCAACTGCAACCATTTTGAAGAGTAATGCAGTGAATGATACGTCTGCTCCTTGGATTGTTTCTTTCTCCTCTAGAGGACCCAATCCGGAAACCTACGACATTCTCAAGGTTAATTGGCATTCCATATAATTAACGATTTTGTTTTTAGTTTTTGTTTTGAAGTTTGTATTTCTTTCGTTATTATTCCTTTAGTATGGTTCTCACATTTTTTTTAAAGCTAAAGAAAAGTAGTCTTTAGAAACTTCTTTTCTTTTAACAAAGATAAAGTTAGTGCACAAAATATGAGAAAAAAATCCAATTTTTTAAAAATTAAAAACTAAAAATGAAATAGTTATCCAACAAAGTTACTATTATATATATATATATATATATATTTATTGGTCACATTTTGCTTAAGATCCTTAGTTTTTGTGAATTTGTATTATGCAGCCGGATTTGACTGCCCCAGGAGTTGAAATTCTTGCAGCATGGTCTCCAATTGCAACGGTTTCCAGCGGAGTTAGAGATTCGAGGACGACGCTCTATAATATAATTTCAGGGACGTCTATGTCTTGCCCGCATGCCACTGCAGCTGCTGTGTATGTAAAAACATTCCATCCCACATGGTCTCCTGCTGCCATCAAATCAGCTCTCATGACAACTGGTAATGACAAACAAGACATTTAACTCAAAACTATATTCTTAGAAAATATGGTGCATCCTAGATTGTACTCATTCTTTTTTTTTTTCCAGCTCATACAGCCATCCAACCGTATTTTCCTTCATTAAAATATTTTTAGTTGTCCTATTGTATGTGGTTGAAGTGAGCGGTAAAACCTCATAAAAATATTCATGGATTTGTCAAGCAAATTAAACTTCCCACTTTTAACATATGTGTCAATTCATTATTTTTTTTTCAGCTACTCCACTGAATGCCAAACTCAATACCCAAGTAGAGTTTGCATATGGTGCAGGCCATATCAATCCACTCAGGGCAGTACATCCAGGGTTATTATACGATGCATATGAAAGCGACTATGTTAGATTCTTGTGTGGCCAAGGTTACACCACCGCCATGGTTCGCCGCCTCTCGGGTGACAATAGTGTTTGTACTCGTGCCAACTCCGGTCGAGTTTGGGATCTAAACTATCCGTCTTTTGCTCTTTCTTCCACCAGTCCACAATCCTTCAACCAATTTTTCAGAAGAACTGTCACAAACGTTGGATCGAAAGTTTCGACATATAGAGCTAAGGTTGTTGGCGTCCCCCGCGGGCTTTCAATCACTGTGAACCCTCCGGTTCTGTCATTCAATGCCATTGGACAGAAGAAATCTTTTACGTTGACAATTCGCGGATCCATCAGCCAATCTGTAGTCTCTGCTTCTTTGGTGTGGAGTGATGGTCATCATAATGTGAGAAGTCCAATCACAGTATTTGTTGTTGGTACAGCTTAAATTTTGTTTGTATTTTTAATTCAAAGTTTGAAACTTTGTGTGTCATTCTTTACATGTTGGAAAGGTGAAGAGAATAAGAATTTGTGTTAATATCATGCATTGTAACTTAAACTTACTTTGCAAATTGTAACTTTTGGTTTTCCTATCTTTGAAAGTTAGTTATTTATTATATTATATTATTTGTTATTGCATGTTCTATAGCTGTGTCCAAAATAAATAAATAAATAAGATATTGTACATCAAATAGATTTGGGAGGATTTGAACCTCTAACTGTCCTAAAACGAGGTACTATATTGCCATATGGATTTCATCGTCCAAATCCGTGCCAGATAAATTACCGAGTTCACTCGAAGCACTAATCTTAATAGTAAGTCTAGATCGAACTCAATGAGCACTAATCTCTCAAACGAAATAATGTCCAACTACGGTAATCGAAGGGGGGTTTCATGAAGTTGATTTCAATTGCGAGAAAGCTAAATTGCATGAAACGAAAGAAGATATTTGTAAATTATTAATAAAAAAAAGAGGTCTCTAGGTGGGGTTATAATGATCTCTCCCTATCAAAAAATTTATTCATTAATTATTGCCATATATCTATATGCAACCTTCACCTAACCAATTTAATTACTTGATACAACTAAATTGTCACGATTAGGCACATGCATAATTGAATTTTCCAATAACATTAAGATTAAGAGATCCTTAGGTGGAATGCCTAATTTCCATACGTCTAATTGACATTCATTCAACTCAAATCTATATTGGTTAAAATTATGCAATAATATAATATTGGTTAAACTTGTTTATGTTCTATGTTTTCATCTAATATATCTCATGATATTTTGTATTGTTTAAATCTCTCACCTTTATTAAAACAAGAAAATGAAAATTTATGTTATTACTTAATTTTATCTATATTAGTTTTTTTTTCATTTTCAAATGTTCTTCTAACACAAATTGAAACAGAAAATAAAAAATAAACAGTTGTCCTATATGATATTTAGTTTCCCTTTGGAAACTTTCTTGTTTTTTTATTTAATTTAAGATTAAATGCTATTAATTCAATCATTCTTAATTAAAAAAATAGAGTTCTTAACAAAAGTTCGATTTTTTAAAAAAACCTATATATTGTTTTTAAGAATGGTAAGTTTTCAAAAACTTGCTTGATTTTTAAAATAATGCTCATCAAAATAGATTAAACAATAAATTAACTTAACCTATTGCTTCTAACTAAATCTTATTAAATTGTCACAAGTCAAAAGAAGTTATATATTTCCCATGCGCCCTAAGAACATAGAACAAAATATCATTCAAATATAGAATTGAAACCAAGTATTACATCAAACAAGTTCAAACTTTCATAAAGTGAAAGGAACAAAAGGGAGATTTCTAAAAACCCAAACTAAAATAAGTACTTTAGTCTTCCGTCCACATGTCGAATGATGAGAAAGAGTTCAGAAACCAAACTAGATTGAAAGATGTCAGAAAATAGAAGAAAAATGGTTGGAATCTGAGAAAGGGTTGGTTGGCCACGGAAAAGAGCATTTATAAATTTGTAGCGGCACTGGATGGTTTTCGGGTGTGCATGTAAATAGTTTAGGTGTCGGGACACTCTAGGAAAGCGTCGTGCGATTTTTGCAGATCTATCTTACGCGTCATGGGCACCGCAGTGCTTCAAGACATAAGCCAAAAGGCTTCTTTTCTTCAGCATTTGTTTAGGTTACATTGATGTCAGATGACCTAATCCTTGCCCAAATTAGCTCTAAATTAAGATCAATTCCAAAATTTACCTTCGAATTGCTAAACAACAATAAAAATAATCAATCAAGAATGTAAAATCATGGATCAAGCTTGAACTAAGCAAAAATAGATAGCGTATTTTGGACGGTATCATATATCTCTAGAACTCGGATGCGTAGACTATCTAATACTAATGATAATGATCTTTGTTATTGGTCATTTTTCATTTAGCTAGATTGTTTGAGTGAAACTAAAAGAAAAACCATCAGCTAGGAGTTTGTTTAAGCTATACAATATATCAAGTTAGTGGAAATTAATATTAATTAGGAGAAGGAAATAACATTACAAAAATTTTCAACATGGTCAAATCCTTCCTTCACTCAAACACTTGGGTTACAGTGGGGCAATGACTAAGTACAACCTATACTATACATGATCTCATGCATCTCATTTTCAATAGAAAGTAGAAAAAATATTTTAAAATTATGTTACTAAAAATTGTCACAGTTTTTTTTTTTTTTTTTTTGTTCTTTTCTACTTTGCACAATAGATAGTGCATTGCTAATTTTATCAAGATTTTAAGGGTGTGTTTGGATTAGTTTTTAAAGTGTATTTAAAGTTGAAAAAAAAATTGAGGTATTTGATAACATTTCAAAATACATTTTAAAAAAAAGAGACAAGAAAACACTCACAATCAAATTTTTGAGAAAATAGATTTTTTAAATAAAAAAATATATATAAACACTTGTACAAAAATCTAACCACAAACATGTAAATGTTAAAATTTTAACTCATTTTAAAGAAAGTATTTAAAAGATAATGTACTCTTACAAAATATTTTTTTCTATAGATAATCCAAACACATACTTGTAATTTAAAAGTTTGTAGAATATCCATTCCGTGAAATTAAAATCTATATTAATTCAGAAGAAAGTGACATTTACAAAGGTTCAATAATTAATTGTTCAAGCCCAACATTATATGCTCCTAATAAAATGTTACATTATCAATAAATCCAAAATCAAAACTACGGTCATTTTATTATGGCGTTACTTTAACATTATATACGAGGACAAAAATATTGTTTTTGAATAAAATGTTGTCGATAACTCAGATTTACGGATATTTCAAAAATGAATCATGGATGTTATGGAAATTTATAAAAAATACTACGATTTTTTTTTAAGTTTAGAAGAAAAAGTTATTTAAGTAATAGACTTTAAATATATATAAATAATTAAAAGCAAAATATGATTAGCAATAAAATAATAGATAATAGTGAATAGCGAAAAATGAATATGTCATTGATGAAGTCTTTTAGTCATATAAATAAGAATGTCTAATACAATGTTTAATGAATACTTATACTAGATGAGTATCATACTTGTCTAACATTAGCATAATTTATTTGATAGTAACAATTTTGCTCTCAAGTCAAAGTATGTTCAAAATTTATAACATAATTGGGCATAATTCATGCACAAGCTCAATGACTATTCCAATAGAAGGATACAATGGATCAAAACAAAACAAAAAAAATCAAATGTTTATCTAGAAATATGAAAACCATGGAAGTAAGGAAATGGTAAGAAAAAATGTTCAATTTTTAAGAAGTGTTGTTTTCAAGTATAGCAAAATGAATTAGAATATTTACAACTACCGTAACAAAATATTATTGATAAATGTTGATAGATACTAATAGACTACTATCATCTATCACTATTAGATGTCGATATACACTATCTATGTCTATCACTAATATACTATGAAATCTTGTTTTATTTGTAAATATTTTCAACATGTTTCTCATTCAAAACAATTAATTTGGAATTCGAAGACTAGTTATAAAATACAAAATAGTAACCTCATATAGCTTAGAAGTTATAATTTTAGAATATTTATGAAAAGATTATGGGAATATTTTCCTTAATTCTTAAATCTTTTCCTTTTTTATTCCCTTGCATATTTTATTTATTCTCCCTTGTACCTATTGTATTATTCATTAGAAAATAATAACTACAAACAATCGTGATTTTTCTTTCGGTACTCGAGTTTTCATGTAAATCGATGTGTGCTCTTTGTCTCTCCTTTCAATATGGTATCAGAGCGGGACAATGAATACACCCTAGAAACTTTAGAAAACACAACCAATGATGGAAATCAAACAAAAGAGACAGCCACCGTACCAGTTTTAGTGTTGTCGTCGTCAATGCTTGGATGAGTGCTGCCATAGACAAATGGTTCAGCCGCCTACAGAAAACGTCTAAAAATAAATCCCCGTCAGTTTTGACGTCATCCGCACAGTTGGACATGTCTCAAGCACCGTCATCGGATCACCAACGCCACTGCACGTGCCACCGTCGGAGATGCACGCACTGGTTTTTCCTCCTCAGACGACGCTAGCCATCCCATCTGTGCAACCCTTTTCTTCATCTGCGGCCTATATTGCTCCCCTCCTCGATTTATGTACTGCCACCTAATTCCAGTTGGCCACCACTGCTTCTGTCGTCAAATTTGTATGCCCTACCACCCAAGTTATCATCTCGATATTAAGAATCCTCAAATTCACACAACATTTGAGGTTGATGAATCTTTAGCACGTTCCAACCCTAACGTGTAAGCTTCCTCAAGAATAGCTCAACAGTAATTGGAAGGGCTTCGACAACAAATAGCAGCACTTGAGGCTACCTTAGGGACGACATCCAATACTTCTGTATGGATGTATTCTGAGAATCCGGTAAACTCGTTTCCTAATTTATCCTCTCCTTATGTGACTAATACAGTGGCTCAGTCTTCGACGTACAATCTTTCAAAGGAAAAGTTGAATGGCAATAACTATTTCTCATGGTCTTAGTCAGTGAAGATGGTCCTTGAAGGACAACATAAATTTAGCTTTCTGATAGGGGAAATACCTCGCCCCCCACTGGGCGACCCACAGGAATGATACTAGAAGGTAGAGGACTCTATTCTTCGACCCATATTGATCAATAATATGGAACCTCAGATTGGCAAGTCCTTAATGTTTGCCACAACAACCAAAGATATTTGGGACACGGCCGAATCACTTTACTCCAAACGTCAGAATGCCTCTCGTCTATACATCTGAGGAAGCAAGTTCATGAATGCAAGCAAGGAACCATGGATGTCACATCCTTTTTTAATAAGCTTTCTCTTATTTGGCAAGAAATGGACCTATGTAGAGAACTAGTCTGGCATGATCCCATTGATGGTGTGTAGTGCTCTAGAATTGACTTTCTTGTTGGTCTTAATCCTAAGTTTAATGTAGTTCGAGGGCGAATACTAGGCCAGAGACCGATTCCCTCTCTGATGGAAGTCTGTTTTGAAATCCACCTCGAGGAAGATTACACAAGTGCTATGAATATTTCTGCAACTCCTACTATTGACTCTGTTGCTTTTAGTGCAAGATCCTTTAACAGTGGCAGTGACAAGCATAATGGAAAACAAATTTCTGTTTGTGAGCATTGCAAAAAATAATGGCATACCAAAGAACAGTGTTGAAGTTACATGGTTGTCCCCTAGAAGGTAATAAATGCCCTCCCAACGACAAACAGAACACAGGGTGGGTGTATGTGAGTGAGTTTGCTAGACCTTCTCAACAATCTGATCCACACGGGAACCCGACTGATCCCAGTTCTGCTATTAGGTACCATTGTCCAATCAGGTATACCTCACTCCTTCAATCTTATTAGTGTTGATGGGAAGAACCTCTGGATTCTGGATTCTAGCGCCATAGATCATTTGACTGGGTCCTCTGAACATTTTGCGTCTTATATTCCTTGTGCTAATAACGAGACAGTTAGAATTGCATATGACTCCTTGACCCCCATTGCTGGAAAGGGAAAGATTTCTCCCTGTACAGGGCTCTCCTTACATAATGTTTTGCATGTGTCCAGACTCTCTTATAATTTGCTTTCTATAAGCAAGATTACTCATAAGTTAAACTGCAAAGCAATATTCTTACCTGATTATGTCTCTTTTCAAGACTTAAGCTTAGGAAAGATGATTGGCACTACCCGACATAGTAGGGAACTTTACCTCCTTGATGACGATACCTCTTCTAATAGCATTTCTAGGACTAGTCTTTTATCTTCTTATTTCACTACTTCTGAACATGACTATATGTTGTGGCATTTTCGTTTAGGCCACCCTAATTTTCAACATGTGAAACATTTATTTCCACATCTCTTCTCTAAAATTGATGTGTCTACCTTATCTTGTGATGTATGTATTCAGGCCAAACAAAATTGAGTTTCTTTTCCTACACAACCATACCAACCAACCCAACTCTTCACACTTGTTCATAGTGATGTCTAAGGACCATTCAAGATAACAACCTCATCTGGAATACGATGGTCGGTATCCTTCATTCATGATCATATCCGTCTTACCTGGGTCTACCTTATCACCGATAAATCTGAGGATTCCTCTATTTTTTAAAATTTCTATCAGACATTTGAAACACAATTCATAAAAAAATTGCTATTCTTCAGAGTGATAATGGGCCGGAAATTCCAAAACTATAACCTTAGTGAATTTCTAGCCTCCAAGGGGATTGTTCATCAAAACTCGTGTGCCTACACTCCTTAACAAAATGGAGTGGTCGAGTGAAAAACCGTCACCTTCTGAAAGTAGCCCGTTCCCTTATTTTATCCACTTCCCTTCCTTCATACTTGGCGGGTGATGTTATTCTTACAACAACTCATTTAATTAATAGAATGTCTTCTCATATTCTCCACCTTCAGACTCCCTTAGATTGTCTTAAGGAGTTCTACCCCTCTATTGGGATTTATGTCCTAAAACTTGTAGATTGTAACACTACAAGAAAAAAATCTTTTTAGTGGCGCATTAAAACGTCACTAAAACCCAAAAATACGTCGCTAAAAGTATTAGACACGCAAAGCCTTTTGTCGCTAGGAATGTCGCTGAAACCGCGTAGCTAAAAGTTTTAGCGACACACCATTACGCGCCACAAAAGATACACTTTTAAGGACGTTTCTGCGTTACTAAAAGCTTAGTTTTAGTAACATGTGTTATGTCACTATTTATTTCTTTAGTAACATATTATGTTCACCACTAAAGGTGATGTTTTAGTGTCAAATAATGTTGTTGCTAAAGGTTAATTTTGGATCATTACAAATATTTTTTGCGACGTATTGAAGTGTGCCACTAAAAGTTCTTACATTTTTTTTTTAAAATCAATGATTTTGCGACGTTTTTTAAAACGCTAGTAAAAGTATTTTATTATATAAAAAAAATAACATCCAATGTATTGTATAAACCTGTTATAAAATGTCAAATATTATAATTTTAAGAACTATCACTGTACAACATAGAATAACACCAACTTTATCACAAGAAATATATGTCAAGAAACCTCGATAATTTCATAAATAGTTCAAGTATTATCAACCTAATTCATAAGTATGAAGTTACATCAAAAAAATGGATGTCCAAAGTTAGTTCTAAAGTTATATCCATGTAGTTACATCAAGAAGTTTCATATCTTGGAATTCCTACAAGTCTAACAAAAAATTTCTACAAGTCTTGGAATCATGAAATGATCTTTCCTAACAAAATTATAAGATACTAACCGAAAATTCTTTTCATATTCATCCGAAGTCAACTTCAAAATCTTGTATAGAAGACCATTTGTACATCAAATCTGAAATGACATAACAGAATAAATAAGTAAAACATGTAATGTAAGCAAAACTCAAATAGTGACATAATGAAACTTAGACACTTTAAATATGATACTACTTAAATGGATAAAACTCAAACATTCTAAAACAATGAGAAGGGGGCATGTCTAAATGAAAGCAACAAATTCAATATAAAGGGGGCATGTCTAAATGAAAAAGAACAAATTCAATATGATTAAACTCAATAAATGAAACTTAGCACCTCATAACATAATGACTCTACTCTCAAGTTGATGAAACTCAAACATTCTAAAACAATGAGTAGGGGGAGAGGGAACATATGTAAATTGAAAACTCAAACAATGAGGGAAGGGAGGCATGTCTACATCAAACACCAAAATTATAATGACAATCCATAATGTTCTAATCGCAAGCACCAAAATGAGGGAGATGATGTCTACATGAAGCACCAAAATCATAATGACACTCCATAACGTTCAATCACAAGCAC
>CM046892.1:11303458-11334730 GCA_025688845.1 Cucumis hystrix | reverse complement strand
TCACAAGCACCAAAATGAAAAGGGAGGGGCATGTATACATCAAGCACAAAAATCATAATGACACTCCATAACGTTCAATCACAAGCACCAAAATGAAAAGGGAGGCGCATGTCTAAATGAAAACTCAAACAATGAGGGAGGGGGGCATGTATACACCAAAATTTATGACTATCATAACTGCAGGATAGTCATATCAATTCACAGTATACCAAATTATTTAAATTGAAAAATGTTACTCTAATCTGCTACTTTAATCTGACACTTTATATCAAACTAATTAAGTTGGAAAATGTACCTGTTGACTCTCATTTGATTGTTCTAAACTTCGTTCCATGTTGGAGCTAGCTTCTTGGCATGTTAACCTTTTTAAAATCGCTTCAATTGTAGCTTGTTGCGATTCAACTATACTTTGCAAGTGTGCAATCTGTGCATTTGCTTCTTTGGTGTTTTGTCGAATTGTTTCATTTCTAGCATTCTTGGGCCTTGGTCCCCAAACTTGTCCTTTCACATGCTCCGACCACTTACCCAATACCCGTTCACATATTTCCTTTTCTAGAAGAGGTTCGATCCCTTCTTGTGATGAAGTGGTTTTTAATTTCATCATTTCATCCTACATCATAATTTCATAATAGTATAAATGTGCTCTACGTTAAGAAAAAATTCAACAATGAATGCCATTACTTACATATAAAGAACAATTAATGCTTAAAGTATCTAAGTTAGAAATTCAAGTGTTGGAATCAAAGTCTTATGTAAATTACAAAATATCACACAAATAATGGATGAAAAGTCAAATAACAATTGCCTACAATTGCCACAAAATATCACCTACAATTTAATTCTTAGTTTATGGTGAACTTTTTCAAAATAGTAAGATCTCTACTATCATGACATTTGACATTGAATTTTCTTTAATACAAATTATGACAATCATTTTATTAAGTTCTATATTAAAAAAAAAAAAAAGTTAACCTTTAGCTAACTAATTCGATTTTGAAAATTAACCTCTAGTTAAAGTCTCAAAGGATCACAAGAATGAGAATTAGATTTGTTTGTATGATGTCCCCTCCCAAAAAAAAAAAACTATTTAGAATATATTTAAATTGGATTTGAGCTTGTAGTAATCCATATTTATCTTCGTTTTTAAGTGGATTGATTGGAATTTTTGAGTTTCCCTTTCCATCACATGTTTCATAATTTAGGTTGCAATCAGCACTATGGTTTTCCACTAGAACTTGCAATATGTTCAAGAAAACATTTGAGAAATGTGTTCAGATATCAACTACCCATTTGTTGAGTTGGGTTACTTAGTACTCCTTTTGCTAAAGTAGAAAAAGAAACTTTATTTCTATTCAAAAGGGATTAAACTTATAAATTTATGGCTTTTGTTTGCTCCCAGCTCTTTTCCTTGATGGCATTAAAATCTATATGTTTGCAATACAGAACAAAAGTAAAAATGACTGTGAAAGAGAAGAACAAGAAAATACTCACCTATGAAGACACGAAAAAAAACAGAGTTCGAAGAGGATCGCGCCGTCGTCAATCAGATGGAGAGGTTCGCCATTGATGGAGGTCGATTGAAGGGATAAAAAAGCCCTATGGCAGCGGAAGAATTTAAAGAACTGTTACTCAAATTAATTTGGAATCTTAAAATACGAGTACATTGGCAAAATTTTAGAATCAAAATTCTAAATTAACACTAAGCATGCTTTTAAATTAAAGAATACAGATAACTTACTTTCGATGACGTCTCTGAATCTACAAACCACCGAATTGGGGACACCACCCGTCGGAGACCTTCCTATCCTCTGGGATGAGATTGGTTTGTGGAAACCAATTGGGATGGGAAAATGTTTAGAGATATTTGAGAGAAAATCTTTTCTTTTTGCAGAGAGAAAAATCCTTGGCTTTTTGCTTGATGAATTTCGTTAAAGAAAACTGTTTTCTTCTAGATATTTATAACTCTCTTTCCTTCTTGGAATAGGAAAAGGAGTGGGAGAGAATCTTGAGATTCTATTATCAAATCTACTAATTAATTAACAATTAATCAATTAGTTAATAATTAATTAAATCATATTTAATTAATATTCCATTCAAATCTTATTTGAATAAATATCTCTCAAATATCTTATAGATTTATATTAATATAATTAATTAAATCATATTTAATTAATATTTTATTCAAATCTTATTTGAATTAAAATCTCTGCAATATTATTTTATAAATTTAATTAAATCAAATTTAATTAAATAAAACTAAATTATTAATTAATTCTCCAATTAATTAATAGCTAATTTAAATATCTTATATTTAACTTAAATTAAATTTGAATCATATTCAAATATAAGTTTCTCTCATAATCAATAATTTTAATATGAATCTAATTCACATTAAATTAATATTTGAACTCATTCAAATATTTTATTAATTTTGAATCATATCCAAAATTATATTTATATAATAAAGTTTCACAAACTTTATATTATAATGTATCACTATACATTAAACTAATTTCCAAAATAAATTTGAACATTTCAAATTACAACCAATATAAATAAATTCTATTGCTCTTTACGAGCTAGGAAGGGGATCTAATGGACCTACAGATCAGAAGCTACAACGATCTGAGATTAATTGGCTAAACTCATTAACCACATTAATCAATATTCGTTAACTGTGTGTACACTTCACTAAAGACTCACAGTTGAACTCTTCTCACTGTAGATATATTTCTGTGTCTACAGATATAGACCAATAACAATAAGTTAGTCCTTCACGAGTGTTCGTATTACCAGCTGGGTCAATTTACCGTTTTGTCCCTAGGTTACCTTTAATCCTTAAATATCAATGTTCCTCCATTGAACAACTTGTTTATGGTCCTACCAATACACAGAAACCCCTCTCGTGTCATGGAGAGGGTAGGGCCCTTTGTTCAAGACCTGGAGACACCATTTAAGGGAACACTCATATGCTTACCCTAAAGTAGGGAAGGAGTGAATTCCATCTTGTGTAATTATGTTCCCAGCTCCCCACTCGGTCTTGTCTCCAAAATGATAAGCTTATTGAGTCGACGATTTGGCCACTCTCACCCGTACAAATCAAAGGACAATCCCTCGCAAACAGGAGTTCATAACACACTCAGGATTAAGACTAAGTTACCTAGGTCATCCTAATGAAATAGAAACCTAACTAGTTAACGGAGTTACATCTAGTGGTAATATTTCGCAGTCCAATCTTATGTAAACTCATTGCATAGGATACCCTCACTCGCATGTCAACTACACGAACGCGTTGGATCATTGCGTTTGTATCAAATACAAAGCAAGCTATATCAATAGTGTTACCAGGATAACGTACCCAACCTTATCCCTATACTATAGACCCTTTAAGTTGATCTTGAACATTGATCCCTGTATGTCTCTACATACTGTTCAAGACTCATTAAACAGCTTAAGATGTTAGTTTATTGGATTTGGGTTATTAAGACAAAACTAATAATTTAATCAATAACAATTATTACAATAACAACACTTTATTAATAACGGTCAGTGGATTATATTTACAATCTACGAGTTTTAGGACATAAATTCTAACATTCGTCGATGGAGGTTCGTCATCGATAGAGGGTCGTAGTCGTGGATCGTCGATCTTTGATGAAGGTGGATATGACGGGTTCAACGGTCGTTCTCGTCATGGGCCGTTGGCCGTTCTTGTCGTGGGTCGTTGACCGTTCTCGTCGTGGGTCGCCGGTCATTGAAGATGGATAGTGAGAGATTCTCGGCCGTTGAGGTGAAGATTGTTTGAAGAAAAATGGGGATTTCGTGAAGTAAAGAGAGGGATTTATGGAGATGAAGGGTTTAGGATTAAAAAAATATATAATTAATAAATTATTTAATAAAAAGGTTGGAGGGAACCTAAAATGAGGACGGAAGTTTTAGAAAAGTTTTAGCAACATCTATTTTTGTTGCCAAAACTATTTAAGCTTTGGTGACATTGTTACTAATATTTTTAGTGGCGCAATTTAAAAATTTGTTGCTGATAGTAATGTTTTGTGACATATATTTTCTGTGTCGTTATAGACTAACTTTTAGTGACAAAAATGACTTGCGCCACTAAAACTTTGTCACTGAATAATGAATTTCTTGTTATATAATCCATTGATCGTTATTAATAAAGTGTTATTATTATAACTTCAATAACTGTTATTGATTATATTATTAGTTTTGTCTTAATAACCCAAATCCAATCAACTAATATCTTAAGTTGTTTGATGAGTCTTGAACAGTATGTAAAAACATACAAGAATCAATGTTCGAGATCAGCTTACATGGTCTATAGTATAGGGATAAGGTTGAGTACCTTATCTTGGTAACACTCTGGATATGACTCACTTTGTATTTGATACAAACGCAATGATCCAATGCATTCGTGTAGGTGACATGCGAGTGAGGATATCCTATGCAATAAATTTGCATAAGACCGAACCACGAAATAGTAGCCACTAGATGTAACTCCGTTAACTAGTTGAGTTTTTATTTCATTAGGATGACCTAGGTAACTTAGTCTTAATCTTGAGTGTATTATGAATACATGTTCCCGAGGGATTGTCCTTTGATTTGTACGGGTGAGAGTGGCCAAATTTTCGATTCAATATGCTTATCATTTTGGGGACAAGACCGAGTTGGGAGCTGGGAATATAATTACACAAGATGAAATTCACTCATTCCCTACTTTAGGGTAAGTAGATGAGTGTTCCCTTAAATGGTGTCTCTAAGGCTTGAACAAAAGGTCCAACCCTATCTATGGTACGAGAGGGGTTTCTGTTTATTGGTTGGACCATTAAGAAGTTGTTCATTAGAGGAGCACTAGTATGTAAGGACTAGAAGTAACCTAGGATAAAACGGTAATTTGACTCAGCTGGTGTTACAAACACTTGTGAAGGACTAACTTACTGGTAGTGGTCTATATTTGTGGACATAGAAATATATCTAAAGTGAAAAGAGTTTAGTTGCGAGTCTTTAGTGGAGTGTACACACAGTTATCGAATATTGATTAATGTGGTTAATGAGTTTAGTCAATTAATCTCATATCGTTGTAGCTCTGATTTGTAGATCCATTAGATCATCTTCCTAGCTCGTAAAGGGTAATGAGATTTATTTATATTTGTTGTAATTTGAAATGTTCAAATTTACTTTGGGAATTAGTATAATATATGGTGATACATTATAATATAAAGTTTATAATTTAATTAAACTTTATAATAAATTTAATTTTGGATATAATTCAAAATTAATTTATGAGAGATAAAATATTTGAATGAGTTCAAATATTAATTTGAAGTGAATTGGATTCATATTAAAATTATTGGTTATAAGAGAAATTTATATTTGAATATGATTCAAATTTGAATTAAGTTAAATATCATATATTCAATTTAGCTATTAATTAATTGGAGAATTAATTAATAGTTTAATTTAATTTGATTTAATTAAGTTAAGTTAATTTAAAACTATAAGATATTTGAGAGAGATTCATTAAATATTATTTAAATGAAATATTAATCAAATATGATTTAATTAATTATTAATTAATTAATGGATTGATTATTAATTAATTAATTAATTGGTTTGAAATTTCTATTAATTTAATATTTTTAAATTAATTGAATCTCATAATTCTCTCTTACTCCCTCAAGAAAAGAGAGTTATAAATACCCAAAAGAAAACAATTTTTTTTCAACCTATGCTTTTGTCTCTCTCCAAAAGAATAGTTTCTCTCTAAACCTTTTATCATCCCAATTGGTTCCTAGAAACAAGGTCTTCGACGAGTGGTGTCCCTAATTTGAAGTTTTAGTAGGTTCAGAGGCATCAAACTACATGAGTTTTTCATTCTCTGTATCTTTTAATTTAAAAGCATGCTTAGCCTTTTAGAATTTTGTTTCTAAATATTGTCAATGTATTGGTGTTTTGGGATTCCCAAATTAAATTGAGGAATGGTTCTATAAAATCTTACTCTACCTATGGCTTTTATCCCTTCGCCCTCTACTTGTCTGGTTTCTAAGGTTCCTTTTCATATGTTTGGGTGTACCGCTTATGTCCATAATTTTGGCCCCAATCAAACTAAATTTGCTCCCAGGCTCAAGCATGTCTGTTTGTTGGGTATCCACTTCATCAACGTGGTTATAAATATTTTCACCCGCCGTCCAGGAAATACTTTGTCACTATGGATGTTACTTTCTATGAGGACCAACCTTACTTTTCCATTAGCCATCTTCAAGGGGAGAGTGTGAGTGAAGAGTCTAACAGCACCTTTAAATTTATCAAACCTACTCCTAGTATCGTGTCTGACATCTATCCCCATCCCATAGTTCTACCCACAAACCAAGTTCCCTAGAAAACGTTTTACAGGAAGAATCTCAAAAAGGAAGTCGGGTCTCCTACTAGTCAATCGTTGGCTCCAGTCCAAGACTTTGAACCTACTCGAGATCAAGGTGTAGAAAATCCTACTAAACCTTGTACAAATAATACGATAAGTGAGAATGATATATAAGTCTAATGTTGCTGTTCTTGAAAATGTGGAAGAAAAGAATAGTGGTGATGAGACTGAGGTCAGAACAGAAACCAGTAATAATGAAGCTGAACATGGTAACTATCTTGATGAGTATGATCCATCTCTTGACATTTCCATTACTCTAAGAAAATGTAACTGTCTTGTACTAAACATCCCATTTGTAACTATGTTTCCTCTGACAATCTCTCTCCATAGTTTAGAGCTTTTACAGCAAGCCTTTACTTTACCATAATACCAAAAAATATCTACACTGCTTTAGTGTGTGTCCTAAATGGAAGAATGCTATCATGGAAGAGATGAAGGCTCTTGAAAAGAATAGAACTTGGGAAATCTGTACTCTACCCAAGGGACACAAAACTGTGGGATGCAAATGGGTGTTCTCTCTCAAATACAAAGCAGATGGTACCTTTGAAAATACAAGGCAAGGTTAGTTGCATAGGGATTTACTCAAACCTACGGTATTGACTATTTAAAAACTTTTTCTCCAATTGCTAAGTTGAATATTGTTAGAGTCCTGCTATCTGTTGCTGTGAATAAAGATTGACCTCTATACCAGCTGGTGTTAAGAATGCCTTTTTGAATGGAGACCTTGTGGAGGAAGTCTACATGAGCCCCCCACCTAGGTTTGAAACCCAGTTTGATCAGTAGGTTTGTAAACTCTAGAAATCCCTAGATGGTCTGAAACAATCTTCCAGAGTTCGTTTGACAGATTCACTACCTTTATCAGTTCCAAAGTTACAGTTAGGGGCACTCTGATCATACTTTATTTACAAAGGTTTCCAAGACATGGAAGATTGATGCTCAAATACTTTATGTGGATGACATTGTTTTGACTGGAGATATCAGGCAGAAATCAATCAACTAAAGCAAAGAATGGGTGATGAATATAATTTGAAATCAAGGATTTGGAAAATCTGAAATATTTTCTTAGAATGAAGGTGGCCAGATCTAAAGAAGGTATCTCTGTGTCTCAGAGAAATTACACCCTTGATTTGCTAATCGAGACAGGTATGTTGGGATGTCATCCTGCGAACACTCCTATTGAATTCAACTGTAAACTAGGAAACTTTGATGATCAAGTTCCAGTTGATAAAGAACAATTATCAGCTTCTCGTGGGTAAATTAATTTACTTATCTTATACTCGTCCTGATATTTTCTTTGATGTGAGTGTTGTCAACCAGTTTATGCAGGCTCTTTATGAGGAACACATGAAAGCTGTCAATAGAAATTATAAAGGGTTGATGTTTAGAAAAACAAAAAGAAAGAACATTGAGGCAAATACTGACTAGGATTGGACAGGATCTATTGTTGACAGAAATTAAAGTCTAACTCTGGTTATGGTACTTTTGTTTGGGGCAATCTTGTAACTTGAAGGAGTAAGAAGCAAAGTGTTGTGGCCAGGAGCAGCGCTGTGGCCGAATACAGAGCTATGAGTTTGGGAATATGTAAGGAAATTTGGCTCCATAAAGTCCTATCGGATCTTCATCAAGAATGAGTAACCATTGAAGCTTTTCTGTGATAATAAAGCCACTATTAGTATTGCTAACAACCATTGTTCAACACGATAGAACTAAACATGTTGAGATTGATCGACATTTCATCAAAGAAAGACTTGACAGTGGGAGCATATGCATTCCGTACATCCCTTTGAGTCAATAGGTTGCTGATGTTGTTCTAACCAAGGGGCTTCTCAGACCAAACTTCGACTTTTGAGTTTGCAAGTTGGGCCTCATTGATATTTAAGTCCCAACTTGAGGGGAGTTTTAGAATCTTAGAATATTTATGGAAAGATTATGAAAATATTTTCCTTAATTCCTAAATATTTTCCTTGTTTTATTCCCTTGCATATTCTATTTATTCTCCCTTGTACCTATTGTATTATTCATTAGAAAATAATAACAACAAACAATCGTGATTTTTCTCCCGATACTCGAATTTTCACGTAAATCGATGTGTGCTCTTTGTCTCTCCTTTCAATAATCAACTTAAACACAAATCAATAATTAAAAGACAATCCTTAACAAAAAAGAATATAACTACTCTTATATACTGTTAAGATAAAAACAAAGAATATATCTACTCTCATATGACATATATATTTTAATAAATTTAAAAAATCGATATTTTCCAACTAATATCAATATCATTTAAGTAATGATGGGAGAAATCAATGTTAGAGCTTATGGGGCAAAGCTTAGTTTCTTCACTTATATGGCTGACATCGAACATACAACAAAGTACACTGTTCTGAAGTTTCAAGGTTTTTTTTGTCAACTTCCTCTGTAGTTTTGTTTGTTTTTTGCTCTTTGATTTGACTAAATTAATGAAATGTTGTAATGTTGGATAAAACATTGTTGTTTTGCCGGCTAAAATGGATTTCATTGGATGAGTTTGAGAAAACTCCATTTTTTCTCTTTCTATGCATGTATATATATAAAAGCAAAATCATCATCAATATGTAACAATATCAGATTAGGGTACGGTTCTAATAAGCTTAATTATTAGGTGTGGTTTGAAAGTAGAATGGAATGTTGCCATGGATTATTGTTCTCTATCAATTGGAGGCTTTTGCTAATGACTTTTGCTTGCACTTTACTTTTCATCACCTCCCAAGCAACTGACGATGATAGAAAGGCATACCATTTTTCATTTTTCATTTCATTTCCTCAATTTAATTTGATTTTGGTTTTGGTTTTCTTTTTTGATTTTGGTTTTCATTTCATTTTTCATTTTCATTTCATCTCATATTTTAAAAATAGAGTTAGCTTACTATAATTTTGCTAAATATTTTTCTTTTTCTGCTTTTGATCAATTTAAATGAAAATATAGTTATGTGTTAGATAAACCTAAAGTTATAACTAAAAAATAAATTGATTTTGAGATAGAAATTCAGGGTCAATATCAAAATTCATGAAACCAAACGAGTTTTAAAGAAAAAAAAGGATAAAGAAGAAAAAGTTTACCTGAAACTAATTGACATGAGAAATTAATATAGCTCATGAATCTTATCTTATAAAAGATTGTGATTCTTCTGTTGAATAATTAACATTATGATATAGGTAAGTTTTAAACATAAAGCTAAAAGAGTATTTAAAATCCAAATTTTTAAAAATGTGATGAGTATTTATGTTAGTTTGGAGAGGGTAATGAAGTTTGTGTGGTTGAAAGAGGAAGCAGGTTTATGTTGTGTACATGGGAAAACCATCTGGAGGAGGTTTCTTGGCCGCGTCCCAACGGCACACCAACATGCTTCAACAAGTTCTTACCTCAAGGTTTTATTTATTTATTCCAGTTCAACAATAACAATCCATACCTAAATTCGTTGAGTTATTTCCAAGTTGACAACCATCAAATTATAATTGCATTGAGAGGTTAAGAACATGTTTGATAGTTGGATCTAAAAACACAATATTTAAAAGAATCCATTCAATGAAAACGTAGGTCGTGTAAACACGATTTTGATATTATATTTAGAAATTACAATGGTTTCCAATGTGTCGATAGTATATATATTTAGTAACCATAAATCTAGTTGTAGTTACACACTAATTAAATATCAACCATGTTAAGGAAAAGTATAATTATTCTATGGTATAATATTAGATTGCTCATCATTTATAGTTATATACTAAATAGTACATGATTTGATTTTCTAAAAATTATTTGGACTTTTAGCATAATATATATTATACTTCTACACTTTTTTTTTAATCTTTATTTCATATAGCCATGAATTTTAAATTTTAAAATGAGATACAATCGAAACATATAAAATTAAAAGTGTTATTTTCAGAATTTACACGGTTTAAATCACATAATCAAAACTAATTTTAAAAAACATATTTTGAATTTTCTTCAAACTCATAGAAACCTTGGAAACAAACCTTAATAGTTTGTAGTTAAATTATAATAGTTTGTGTTTAGGATGGAAATTATTTTTCAAAATACGTATAAATAAAAATCATCATACTCCCTCCACACAGAGATGTCCAGTCCAGGTTCCCTCTGATATGGCATCCTCTAAATCTCATTTTATTTGTTGTATCCCTGAACTGACACTGGGCTTGGTTATTCACCAAGTAGTTGGGATCTCTATCAAGCATTAGTTTCAAAGGTAGTTAATACACAAAAACCACATCATTTGTTGCAGCAACTGTGAACCATCCGTTTGTGATAATAGTTGTTGTGAACTCGGTGAAGGCCTTGTTAGAGAGTTGGGACCAATGGAAATTCCAACCCCTTGTTGTACCATCTCTTTAGGGTTGTTTACATTTGTTTCGACACAGGAGGCTTTCCTTCAATATGCATATCATGTCCAACCGTTTCTTGTGGACATTACTTTATGAAAATTATTTTAGTTTAATTTATAATAATATGAAAAATTGACAAAACTAACACTTTTTGGTTATTTATTTCAAAAGTAGCACAGTTTTAGAAAACTATGAATTTTATTTTTTTCAGAGTCAATCTTGACTAAGCTAGAGATGGACCCCGAGATTCTTTTCAAATTAGAAAAACTCTTTGAAAAGGAATTAATCTTAGTCTCTTGACCAAGTGTATCACCGAAATCATATTACATAATGTTTATGTAGGTATGATCTTGGGGCCATTTCAAGGAAACATTGACCCGAAATCATTGACATATAATTGGAGAAATTGACAATATCCATCGACATAATGCTTATGTAGTATGATCTTGGGACAAAGTTGCCCCAAGATGGCCCCGAGATCATACTACATGCATAAACATTATGTCAATGATATTGTCAATTTATCAAGCATTATGTAGTATGATCCCAGGCCAAAGTTGCCACGAGATCCTCTTGGATTAGAAGGATATATGTTGACAAACTCGGGGCAAAGTTGTCCTGAAATTTTCCAAGATTGGAAACGTAAGGATTTATGTGGACAAACCTTGAGGTAAAGTTGCCCCGAGATTCTCCGAAATTAACATGAATTTAACTATGGAACTTGGGCCACATAGCATTTCAAAATATTAAACCAAAATTGTATCGTTTAACATGAAATCTTGTGGCTATTTTGGCCGAGAATTCCCCGAGAAGAACAAAAATGCAACTTCTTAAAAGGTGCGCTACTTTTGAAATATGAAACCGAAACTGTGTCGTTTTTGTCATTTTTCCTAATAGCATGTGTTTGAATTATAAACTATATTTAATGATTAGTAGGAAATAGTAAGCTCCGTAGCAAATAATAGAAAGATGATGAATGTAACTAAAAATAGTAAAAACGGTAGCAAATAAGAGTTTTGATAAATAGAATTTACTATAACTAATTAGAAACTTTTAAATAGTATTTATCGTAGCAAAGGTAAATATTATAGTCTTACATATTCCTTGTCCCAACTGCCTCCATACCATACTTGTTTAACTTAATGAATTAAAAACATAAAATAGAATTTGAATGGTCAATGAAACATATCATCAATATTTAATTTTAAAAAATTGATCAACAAAAATTCTGATCATTTTTTAAAACTTCTAATAGATAGTATAGTTGGAATTGAACAATAAATTTTTTTATGAACATAAAAAGAGAGAAATTAAAATTGAATTTTTTTTGTTACAACGGAATTTTTGTATGATGTATTACCAACTACAAGTTTGTTTCTTCTTTCTTTTAATCGGATGAAGTATAAAATGCATTTTGATATTTGATAACACTTTAAATGTTATTCCATATTGTTGTATATAACTATATGGAATAACATTTAATGTTTGTGTTTGTTCAACGGGGGAATGTAACTCAATGTTTTTCTAGCACTCCTTTTATTTATATCATTATTTTTGTTAATCAAGGTATCACATTTTAAATTGTTGATGATTAAAGGAACTATAAATATGTCAACCTAGTAAGATACTTAAGTGTGCTTATTAATCTCTTCGACCTAATGTGAAACTCGCAAATGAAAGGGTTGAGAAGAAAGTTGTAAGTGCTAAATATATAATTGTTAGGGATTTTGAAGGAAGTATGTGCATGTTTTGTCTAGTGACTAGAGGAAAAGCTTTGTTTTGAGCTAGGGGAGAAAGAGTAGTTGAGTTTCAGTAAGGTTGACTCTTATATTTGGATTAGTTAGCAAATTACCTGTTATGTTTAGGTTAAGCATGATTAAAAGAAATATTAAACCTACACGTGTAAGACACAATGAAAAAGCTAACAAGCTAATATGAGTTTAAAGATGACTAATCTAATTTAGGATTTGTATAAATAGCTTAAGAGTTCAAAAAGGGGAGCTTACAAAGAAGTTTTAAGAAAAGCTCTGCCAAAAGAAGTCCAGGCGACAAAAGGAAAAAAGAGAAGATCTAGGAGATAAGAAAGGGCAAAGGAAGTTTAGCTTTGTGAGTGACATTTCCAAATAAAAGAGAAGTTTTTCTAAGTTTTATTTCATTTCATGTCATGCTGTTTATAGTGTATTACGTGTTATAATCTTACTTATGATTTACATGAAAAGTATGATTGTTTGAAAATATACTTACGAGTTAAAGTATATATTTCTTATAAGTTTAGGAGTAAGCCTCTACTCTTATATGCACATAATAACTAGCTCTTGAAATGACTAATGTTAATGGTTTACTCGCGCACACAAACATCATAGGAAATATATACTTTAACTTATAAATATACTTTCAAACAATTAATTCATACTTAATTTTCATAGAAATCGTAAGTAAGATTACAACCTGTAATACACTATATACAATATGACATGACTTGAAATTTAAAAAAAAAATGAAGTATAGTGGATAATTTTGCCCTTCTATTTCTTATTTTTTATTTTTTATTTTTAAAAATTTAATATATTTTCATTCAATTTCTTACCCTGACTTAGAAAAGTTGAATTTTTAGTCAAATTAAAAAGAAAAAATTAATTTTTAAAATTATTCTTAATTTTCAAAACACTCTTAAATGTAACCCATAAAACTTAAAAACTAGTAATGAAAATAGAATTTGTAAACTTAATTTTTTCTTTAAAAAAAAAACTAAATAGTTGTGAAATAAATTATCATAACATATAGTAGAATCTTTTTTAAAAATAATGTAAAATTTGAAACATATGTAAAAAATAGGTTGAGTGCAAAACTATTTTTAAAAATAGGTGAATTGAGTTGGGGTCCACTACATGAAAGTCGTGTCCGGTACACGACTTCACCTCAACTCACCTATTTTTTAAAATAGTTTTGCACTCAACCTATTTTTGACATATGTTTCAAATTTTACATTATTTTTAAAAAGATCCCATATTGTACTCTAATTCCTCCAAGTGTAGAGTTCGTGACCGATTTTTTTTTCGAAATTAAGTTTATGAACTGAACTTGGTAGATATCTTTTGGCATGTAATCAATATATATTTTAAAAATATTTTGAAAAGGCAAGCGATAATTCAAAAGAAAAAAACTTATTCAAATGTTATTATACGGAAAAAAAAAAGTGAAAAACATGTAAAGAAATTGTAAGATAACCACAAAGTTTAAAAAATCAATAACACATACGGCTATCAAATGGGTGTAAGAAATCCTAAAATTTTTCTTTAAACATTGATGTGAACATAATCATCAACATATAATTCATAAAATTTAATCCAACTTAAACATGCATATTCATACTAAAACAATTTGGCATATTTAACTAATTAACTTTTCAAACCAACTTTGTTGACGTCAGTGATGCATCAAAATCTCTAGTGTATACCTATCACCGGAGCTTCAGCGGCTTTGCAGCGAGGCTCAACGGTGATGAGGCTCGAAAACTTGGTGGTGGGTTCATCATCTTCTTCTTCTGCTATAAAAAAAAAAAGGTTAAATTTAATAAAGTTCATTAAGGGGTTTTTTGTTTTTGGATTACCAGAGATGAAT
Organism: Cucumis hystrix; assembly: GCA_025688845.1. Lineage (NCBI taxonomy): Eukaryota > Viridiplantae > Streptophyta > Magnoliopsida > Cucurbitales > Cucurbitaceae > Cucumis > Cucumis hystrix. The sequence continues at coordinate 11,320,287 of CM046892.1, read as the reverse complement.
GAAGTTGTGTCTGTGTTTCCAAGTGAAAAACACCAACTTCACACTACAAGATCATGGGATTTCATGGGTTTCTTCCAACAAGCTTCAAGAACAACCTTGGAGAGTGATTTGATCATTGGAATGTTGGATACCGGAATTTGGCCGGAATCTAAAAGCTTTTCCGATGAAGGCTTTGGCCCGCCGCCGTCTAAATGGAAAGGCGAATGCAAACCCTCTTTAAATTTCACTTGCAACAAGTAATACTCATTTTACTTGCATTTTCAATATATTAGGCTAAACACAAGTAATTTCCTTCTTGATTGGCTTTTTTTTTTAATTTAGGGTTTAAGAAGGTTTAAATTATTGAAAATGCTTAGAATATTTATACTTTTTTAAAAAAAGAAATATCCCTAAAGTTTCCAACGTTTCAAAAACCTAAAACAAACTTATAGATATATATCTTTATTTTTCAGTCAATGATAACTTCCATCAAAACTTTGTTTAAAAACTAATTTTCGGATAGTTTCAAGAAGTTTTAATAATACCTCAAATTTTAGGGTTATTTTTAACTATATCGAGATGAACCAATTTTTTTTTGTAAATATAACAAAATATCACTAATAATACACTCATAGACTACTATCATCTATCAATAACAAATTAAATAAAGGATAAAAATTGATAAATCAATCATCAATGTCCATTAAAAGATAAATTTTGCTATATTTATAAATATTCCAAACGGGTTTTGGTATTTAAGTCTTTTTACCTAATTTTTAAGAGAAATTTCTGAAAAACTATTTTTATGGTTAATATACTAAGTACGCGGAAGTTAGTACCTTTGTTTTAAAAATACTAAAAAAGCAATGTTATCTTTAAATGGAACCTTCTAAACTAATTAGTACAAACGCAGGAATTTGAATTAAAAAACCTTAACAAATACTTCATCACTGCACATTTGGTTATGTGCTTTTTTTTTCTTTTTTCTTTTTCTTTTTTTCTCTCGTAAACAATTTTCTGTAAAGACATTTTCTTAAAAGTTAGTATTAGTGCAACCTTTTGTAAGTTTAAAAATGAATGATTCTTTTAACCTTTTCATATCGTATTTGAAGTTGAAATTCTTAAAAGTTTAGATAACATTTTTTAACAAAAATAAAATAAAAATCATTCCAACCAAATTTAATATTATAAATATTTTTAAAGTGGAAGAATGCTATTGCAAATCTTAAAATTCAAATAATTTTGTTTAAAATAAAGCATATCATTAGATAAAACATAGAACTTCCATTTCTGACCAATGTTTTAGAGAAGTCTCACCTTTACCTCCTTTTTTATGGAAGTATCATGTAAATTTCAATTTTGATAAATATTTCTATACAATTATAAAGTAAAAAATAAAAAAAATAAATTTAAATTAACAAATTAACATTTTAATACAAATTAACATGTCTATTATTTCTAAAATTTTTATATATACCCTTAATTAATTTTAGAAATGGATAAATATATCTTTAATTATTATTTAATATATTATTTATATTATATTTATATTAGTGATACTGTGTCGTTTAGTTACCATGTTTAGTGGATTTTTCTATTATATAATAAAAGAGATTGCCTAGTATCTACATTTTGGATGAAAATTTAAGAGTTATTATAATAGGTAACAATTTAAAAATAATAATTAAGTGTGTATATATAGAGTAACATTTGAAAAAAAAATGATAAATATTTTTTGTTATAGACTTGTATGGATGATATAACAATATTTTCAAGTAATCTTTAATAGATTTTGTTATTTTTTTAATTTTGTTTAGGGACTTTTGTAAAAATAGTAAAAAAAATTATGATAATAGAATTTATGTCACATAATTTTTTAAATTTACAAAAATAGCAAATTTAAAAGTGATTACTTTCCGATACACTATGATTCATACTGTTTGACAGCTCTTCGATAGTCCTATGATAATTTTGTCATATTTATGATATCAAAAAAAATTATGTCATGAACCCTTTTTTCTAATTGTTTTTGTTATGCAATTTGCTTTGTTTAAGTTATATATTTGTTTATATTTGAAATTTATTCATTATATTTGAACTTGAAGTAAAATAATTGGAGCTCGATTCTTCCGGAGCGAGCCTCCCGGCCGAGCAGATATTCTTTCTCCAAGAGACACAATAGGCCATGGAACCCACACCTCTTCCACTGCCGGCGGCAATTTTGTCTCCGACGCCAACCTCTTCGGCCTTGCCGCCGGCACCTCTAGGGGTGGCGTTCCCTCTGCCCGCATTGCTGTCTACAAGATTTGCTGGCCCGATGGTTGCTTTGGTGCCGACATTCTCGCAGCTTTCGACCATGCAATCGCTGATGGTGTCGATATCATCTCCATTTCCGTCGGAAGTATTTTTTCCAGGAATTACTTCAACGATTCAATTGCTATTGGGGCTTTTCACGCAATGAAGAATGGGATTCTGACATCAAATTCCGGTGGCAATTCTGGCCCTAGCCTTGGTAGTATCTCTAATGTTTCTCCATGGTCGTTATCGGTGGCTGCTAGCACTATTGATAGGAAGTTTGTGACTAAAGTGACTTTGGGTAATGGAGAATCCTTTCATGTAAGCCCTGGAATGCTTTACTCTTTCATGAACGTGTTATGTTCTGCTATGTTTGAGTTATTGATTAATTATCATACCACCTGTTTGTTAGGGGATCTCCCTGAACACATTTGATGTTGGAGATAAGTTGTTTCCACTTATTCATGCTGGTGAGGCTCCTAATACAACTGCAGGTTTCAATGGATCAATATCAAGGTAATTGAAGCTAAATGATTTCTTATTATGGAGTTGTTAGTTGCTGCTGATGTTACTCTGCTACAATTTTATGATAAATCGAAATGTGATGTGTTTTACCCAAGTTGGTGACAAGTTTTGGGTTTAGAGGTATTGAACTTTGGTGTTAAAATGCAGGTTATGCTTCCCTGGTTCTTTGGACGTGAACAAAGTTCAGGGGAAGATTGTTTTATGCGATTTGATCAGTGACGGAGAAGCAGCTCTGATTAGTGGTGCGGTTGGTACAATAATGCAAGATTCTGCCCTCCCAGAAGTTGCCTTTCTTTTCCCTCTACCTGTTTCCTTGATAAACTTCAACGCTGGAAAGAATGTTTTCCAGTACCTGAGATCAAACAGGTATGGTGGTACATCGCTGAAAGGATACATAGTATTTAGTCTCTATTTTAGTTTTTAACTTCATAAACTTTCTATAAAAAGATACTTTCAAAAATTCTGTATAGGTAGGCACATACTATATATATTCATTTATCTCATCAATTGATGTCTACATTAAGATAATTTGATCATTACTAAATGTTTTTTAGAAGAAACATTTCATTGATTAATGGAGTAGAGGAAACCCTAAAAGCCAATATACAGTTTATAAGAAACATTTGTAGTTGGAGACTATATATAAAAAGACTGAAATTATTAAAAGCTTGCTTGTTATTGCTCCAATAAAAAGTAGTAGATAAAACCAAATGCATAAACCTATTAAATGAGGAGAAAGAGTCCTTGAAAACCCGACCATTGCCCTCGCACCAGAGAGTCTAAAAGAAAACACTCATAAGGCTAACCAATTCATACTTTTAGTAGCACCAAAAAGATGACCCACCACAAGAGTCACCAAAATATCAAAATAGAATTAGGACCAACCAAACTCGAGCATATTTCAATGTTTAAGAATTAGAGCCCTCACCTCTGTAGAGATTTTTAAAAAATCTATATGAAAAGATGTTTGTGTTTGAAGGCATATATTAGTATTTAGTTTCTAAATGTAGATGAACTATTTTTAATGATTAACAAAAGTTAATGCTAAAGGCTACAATCATATTTTATGTAAAGCAAAGTGTCTAACGCAGGATATTTGGATATTGATAAACTAAAACCTAATATTTGAAAGTTTAGAATCTGAAACATTAATTGACTAAAATAGAATTTAATCCTTGCAAATTCAATGACCAATTTTGATCTTTTTAGCATAAAATGCTTTGAAATGTCCTTTTTCATTGTGTGTTTTTACTTTGACAGCAACCCAGAAGCTATCATAGAAAAAAGTACTACCATTGAGGATCTGTCTGCTCCATCTGTAGTTTCCTTCTCATCAAGGGGTCCTAACATAATTACACTGGACATTCTCAAGGTAACACATCTGACTAAGTTAACTCACGATTTGTAACCCAAGTCCTAATTGATTTTGACTCTTAGAAATCTCTTGTAGCCTGATTTGGCAGCACCAGGAGTGGATATATTAGCATCTTGGTCTGAAGGCACACCAATCACAGGTATAGTAGGGGATAACCGAATAGCTCCATTTAACATAATCTCTGGCACATCCATGGCTTGCCCACATGCAACAGGAGCGGCTGCCTATGTCAAATCCTTCCACCCAACTTGGTCTCCTGCTGCTATTAAGTCAGCACTTATGACAAGTGGTAATAGTTTGAGCTTAATTTTTTTTTTAGTACAACTTAAATCATGTCTTTTATCTGTTTTTTCTTGTTTATTTCATTTGTCTTAAAATTCCTGGTTTTAACCGATTGCGTTTGAAATCTTAGACCTATTTTAGACCTCACAATTAATTGTTTAACAAACATTTATATCCATTTAGAAACTTTATACTTAACCTATTACAAGTATGATTTCAAACATTTGATTATCCGTATATATACCGATTAGATAATTCAACAGTAAGATGAGCAAATAATTAAGTTTCGTAATTTATTAAAAGACTAATAGTTTTTATGCAAAGTTTAGAGACTAAAATGCAATGTTTGGAACATCACATCCATTCAAATAAAATAAGTCAAAAAAATTTTAAACTAAAATAAGATTTAAGTCAAATAATGGTTATCTTGGACTTTAATGTCAAAGTTCTTAGGCACTCCTTTATCAAACTTATCAATGTCACTACTCCCTGAGAATATTAGTGCTTTAAATATTGTTCCGTATGCGCTTGCCTAACCTTAATCTTTAATCTTGTACAGCTTTTCCCATGAGTCCAAAGTTGAACACAGATGCTGAATTCGCATATGGAGCAGGTCACTTAAATCCAGTAAATGCCATTAACCCTGGTTTAGTCTATGATGCTGAAGAGCTTGACTACATAAAGTTCTTATGTGGGCAAGGATATAGTACAGAAAAACTTCGTCTTGTTTCGGGTTATCAAAACAACTGTTCAGATGTTACAAAAACAGCTGCATCAGATCTAAACTATCCATCGTTTGGCCTAGTAATAATTTCTCCAAGTCAAAGATTGACTAGTCGTGTCTACCACAGGACCGTCACAAATGTCGGGCTGCCGGTGTCAACTTATAAAGCAGTTATTAAAGCTCCGCCTGGGATCAAAGTTACAGTACGTCCTGCTACTCTTTCGTTCCGTTCTCTTGGACAAAAGATATCCTTCACTGTGACTGTGAGGGCTAAAGCAGATGTTGGTGGAAAGGTAGTCTCTGGTAGCTTGACCTGGGATGATGGAGTGCATCTGGTGAGGAGCCCCATTGTTTCATTCGCTATTCCATCATCGTGAGAGCTTCATGTACTTGTTTAGTATTATCGGGATGTTCCTTTCATTTCCTTTCATTCTAAGTGATTTGATAATTTTATCTCTCGCCATGACGGATGTCCTCAAAATGGGTTAACTTTAAAAGAAAAACGAATAAAATATTGTTAATTTTTACTAAAAATTTTATGCAATTGTGATCTTTGAACTAACGTAAATCAATCAAATTAAAAAGAAATACATGTGTAAATGCATGTACATGCACTAGTATATTGCATAGAAGTTTTAGAAGTGAGGTTAAGTCTAAAGGTCTTAAATGACAAAGGTCTTCAAATTGGTAAAAGTCATACATGACGAATTGGCCGTATGAAAGCATAAAATTCTCAAAGGTCAACACTACATACTTCGTTCTCAATTCTAATAATATGACATAAAGCCTGAGTAGGAGACTTGTGATAGTGTGTGAAGCAAAACAATATTTAAGTGCGTGAAGCAAAACAATAGTTTAAATAATGTCAAAATAAAAAGCTCTTAACGAAGTGAAGTTTGCACTAAAGTTCTATACAAAAAGCTCCTCAAATTGGCCAAACATTGTATGACAATAACTTGAGTAAAAAATTTTGCACGTCTGCACGGGAGCATAATGTCACGCCCCAAAAATGACCCAACAAATTTTTCGCAAATTAAGGCTCCTTAGCATTGCCCAAGAGGAGCCAAGTAAGTCCCAAGCAGTCCAAAGACCCAAGGAAGAGAAATAAATTCACGCCAAGCCGATGACATGCCAATATGCACGAGGCGGGCACGCGCGCATGCAAGGACGACACACAGACAGGCGGGCGCGCACGGCGGATGGGCGGCGCGGTGTCACAATCGTAGCGTTTCAACCTTGAGACGGACGATTGTGCGGCACTTGTTCTAACTCGATGAACAAGTCAGCCGATCAAAATCCGAAAGTTGTGGGTAACGTCGACGTATGTCGTAACCTTCCACAGCGTTCTTGGGAAATTTATTTATAAAACGCGGGAAAGAAAGAAATACATTGAAATAGACGTTACAATAAGCATTAAAGACTGTCAATTGCAAGGAAAAAGGATTGCTTGCAAAGAGTACAACTAATGCTTGGGCGGGGATTCAACTGGTATGCCTTCCCTATAGTACATTTTGAACATTTTCAGCTCTGGTAAGCTTGCATATGAAAATGCCGAAACGTCACACCCAAGCTTTATGACTTCAAATGAAAAGCAAATGCCTAAACTAAATATTGTGCTTAAAGATAAGATAAATGGGAGCTAATCGGAGCATATAACCAAAGGTAAACACACTTTGGAAAAATATGTCCGTGACACACTCCCCCACTTAAAGAGTTGACGTCCCCGTCGACTGTCAAAGCTGTAATCCTTCAATCTTCTGCTTCCACGCTTCACGATCATTGGTACGTCTTATGCATGCTTCTTCCACGAGGAGGCTCTTTCGGTTCGCCAAGAACTGTGTATCCTCTCCGTGGGTCTTCTTTTTTTTCCTCACTTCCTTCACAAGGACTTCTTCAACTTCGATTTGTTCCTCGTGTCCTCTCACGAGGTGATGATCCTTGCATCTTCGTAACCGAGTCTGTTCAAATCGCAGCTTCGCGATGACTTGACCTTCCATACGAAGGTCCAAAGGTTGATGCTTCCCATCTGCCCATCTTTTCGGTTGCTTCAAGACTCTCTCTAGACCGACTCGAGCAATGTCTGGTTCTTGCTTCCATCTCTTGGTAATCTCGCGAGTCTGAGGACTCTTATCGACACCGAAGGGGTCAATAAGGCGCGACAGTACAGGTTGTCTGCCACCCACAATCTGGACCCGTCTTCCACCTGCTGATGAACTCAACACACCACTGACACGACATCTGATCTCCTTCCACAACTGGATCCCCTTCTTTTGTCTTGTTCCACTGAGCCTCGCCAAACTCACACCATCCGGAGCCAAAGAGTAATTTTTCAAGGATTCCTTTAACGTGTCCCGCATTAGGCCGTCCACTTGACACGCCTGTATACGGGCCAACATGCATGGAACCGCATGGTCATTACTCCGATTAAGGGCATCAGTTGCCCGATTTCTCACTCCTTTCCTACATTCTGACCCAAAATCAAGATCAAATAGGCCTCCTTGCCACTTAGCTTGACTTGAAGTCAGTTCCAACTGAGTACCGAGGCGACTGGTAACTGTGTGGTTCATCTCTCTGACACGGGTAGATCCATGTGAATATAGTTTCACATCCTTCTGATTGCGTACCATGGCAAGCGTTCCTTTCCCAAACATTGTATAAGTGCTTTCTGCCACATTCTGCTTCAGACTCTCAAATGCGATCGGGTGTCCATTCCGCACTAGGGCGCCACCAGATGCATGATTAGATGCCTTAACATAAGCTTAAACAGGTTGAGTCCCACTCACGAACCCAAAAGTTGGCCCTCTCCTCGGGGCCAGCTTCAGGACACGGTTGTCGGCACACAACCGTCCATTCTCTTCCTTCCGTAAGATGGCTTGATCTTCATACGGAGCTTTTGCAGGTCTAGTGAATCCTGCACTCGACAATCTCTATGACTGTCTCCGGAGTCCAGTTGACTCTGATTGCGCCATACGACAATTATTGGTCGTAGGCAATTCTGACATGGGCAAACTATCATGTTTCCCATCACAACATTTTTCCACAACACACCTTGTGTCTTCCTTAACACAGCCCTCCCTCAGTTGCATGGCCGAGATCATTCTCAGTCCTTTGGGTTGCCGAATGTCTGTCTGCACAACGGTGGGGGTAGACCCCGTGATCACCAGACATCTAACTGCAGGCATCATGATCACTTGATGTCCGAGAAGGAATTCCATTCTGAGAACTACATCAAAGTCATCCATGCCTACAACTACGAAATCAACAAAACCGCTCCATCCTCCCAGCTGTATCACCCTCGTTTCACTACTCCAACGACGGGTAGAGCTGTAGAGTTCACGACCTTCATCTTTTTCGTATCCTTCTTCCAATGAAGGTTTAGTCGTCTAGCTTCGGCCACCGTTATAAAATTATGAGTTGCACCGGAGTCGACCATAGTGCTCCTTGCATGCTTTCGGTTGATCCAGGTGTCAACATATATTAGGCCCCCTTTCGTGCTTCCCCTTGTCTCCCCCGCTTTCTTCTGGAGGGACGACAAGAGTCTTATAGCCCCCACTCGGACATTTTGAACTTCTTCCATTTGTCCATCTTCCTTCTCTGGTTGACTCAACTTGTCATCTGAGTCTGCAGCCAAAGAGGCCTGAAAGGCATAGAAGGCTGCTTTATCTGGACATTCCCTTGCCCGATGTGGCCCGTTACATATGTAGCAACTGATAGGACGATTCGACGTGTTTGGACTATCACGTCTTTTCCAGGTGTCTCCCGTGTTGGATTGGGAAGGCTTGCGGTCTCTACTAGGACTTTTGTTTTCACTGGCAACCTTGGGAGAATTTGGTCGGCTGTTTCTGTCTCTTCCAGGTGAAGAGCTTTGGTGACGTCTCGCGTCCTGAGAGTCATCAGACAGATCAAACAAACGTTCCTCTATTGCATAGGCTGATGTGAGGTCTTGAACTTTCTACTCATACAGCTTAGTCCTTGCCCACGGCTTCAGCCCTTCGACAAAACTGAAGATTTTGTCCTTCTCGGTCATATCAGATATGTCTAGCATCAGCCCCGCGAATTGCTTCACATACTCCCTAATGGTTCCAGTGTGTCTTAATTCTCGCAGTTTTCGTCGAGCTAGAATCTCGACTTTCTCAGGGAAAAACTGCGAGCGGAGTTCTTTCTTCAAACTGTCCCAAGTATCTATGGTGCAACGCCCTTCCTGAATGTCCACATACCGGGATCTCCACCACAACTTTGCATCTTCAGACGTAGCATGGTCGCCAATGTCACTTTGGCTTCTTCCGTATTAGTATTCGTGGCTTTGAAATATTGCTCAATGTCGAAGATAAAGTTTTCCAGTGCCTTTGCATCTCGTGCCCCACAGATGGGCTTGGGTTCTGGGATCTTTATCTTGCCAACTGTAGTTGCTCCTCCAGCTGGAGCTTGATTTTCCAACGCTCGCATTGTAAGGTTCACCTTCGTGTTCACCTCTGCGATTTCATTTCTAACGACATCCAGGGTGGCTCGAAAATCCTCTGTCATGCCGTTTATCATTTCCATTATGTCCTTCTGAGAGTTATCTAGCTCAATAACTCGTTCTTCCATATGGGCAGCAGCGCCCGACGAACTGTCCCCACACTCTAGGTGACATTTCCAGTTCTCCTGATTTGTGACTTTAACGTGTCAACTCTAGCCAACAAATCTTGTATGGGTAATCCGTCCAGGCGACCGGACACAGCATCAACAGCATTGGCTCTCTTGGAAACTTCCTCAAGCAGCTTCTCAAGAAACCGGATGGAATCAGGAACTTCCATCGGGTGGAGCATCTGCTCTTCGATCTCCACCAATCGTTCATCATGGGTCTTACCCGTACGTTTCGCAGCCGACATCTTGTGTCTCAACTGTCACTCAGCCAACTTAGGCTCTGATACCACTTGTCACAATCGTAACGTTTCAACCTTGAGACGGACGATTGTGTGGCACTTGTTCTAACTCGATGAACAAGTCAGCCGATCAAAATCCGAAAGTTGTGGGTAACGTTGACGTATGTCGTAACCTTCCTTATAGTTCTTGGGAAATTTATTTATAAAACGCGGGAAAGAAAGAAATACATTGAAATAGACGTTACAATAAGCATTAAAGACTGTCAATTGCAAGGAAAAAGGGTTGCTTGCAAAGAGTACAACTAATGCTTGGGCGGGGATTCAACTAGTATGCCTCCCCTATAGTACATTTTGAACATTTTCAGCTCTGGTAGGCTTGCATATGAAAATGTCGAAACGTCACACCCAAGCTTTATGACTTCAAATGAAAAGCAAATGCCTAAACTAAATATTGTGCTTAAAGATAAGATAAATGGGAGCTAATCGAAGCATATAACCAAAGGTAAACACACTTTGGAAAAATATGTCTGTGACACGCGACACTAACGCGCGCGCAAGGCCAGTCGGACGCGCGCGCGCGGGAAGCGGATACAGACACAGAGCGTGCAGGCGCGGAAGTCTCCAGAAGGCCCGCGCGCGGGCCAGACAGCCCCAGATGACCCCAGACGGCTCCAGAATCTTCCAGACAGTGTCATGAGCGCTCGGGAATGTGCTGGAATATTTTTGTCGACCTTGTAAGGCTGTTTATGGCTTGATTCTCGATTGTACACTCCTATAAATACCCCAAAGGGGTTAATTTGTAATCAATCCTTGGGAAATCATCAATAGAGCTCTCTTAAGCATTTCATCAAACACCTTGTCCACAACTCTTGCCTACTTCTTACCTACGAATTTCCTTCTTCTTTCAAGTGTTCTAACAAGTCTTATCTCTTCTAAGGCTTACATTGGTGCATCCACAACACCTTTGTGCCACACGTTGGTTAAGGGAACAAAATAACCACTTGACAATAAGCTCCCTTGAAAGTCAACACTACTCGTTTTCAATTCTAATCCTATGAGAGGTAAAGCCTGGGTAGGAGCCTTGTGATTGTGTGTACATAATAAAATACACAATAACTACTGACAATAAATTTAAAATAAAATAATTCAAGATAAAGGAGAAAATGGTCAAACTCTCAATGTAGAGCCTCATGTCTCCAATGGAGTTGTCAAGTTGTCATCACGTACCCGAGACGTGGAGCAATCGACATCCTCAAAATGGGATAATTTAAAAATAAAACAAAGATGGAGTCACCACCAATCTATTTTATACAGTGATTCGACACCAAAAAAAAGTAAACAATTTAAAATAAAATTATAAAAAAACATGGTATCTGAAAAGTAGAGTTGAGTTCGAGAGTCATTTGTACATGAGGAATGTGTTAGCACCTCACAACTACACGTTTAGAAAATCGTTGTCAAATTTCAAATCTTGAATTGAAAATATTCTTTAATTTCTTCTAAAATAAAAATGTGAAAAATTAGTACAATTTCTCAAAATCCAACCTACAAATAACCTTTTAAAAAGATTTTTTTCAAGACGTTAGTTAAAATCAATTTTTCTTGATATCAAATCTGAGACTTCAAAAAATATAATCTCTTACTTCAAGAATTCTAGGAAATCGACTCTCAAATTTTATAGATTTCATTGTAAAATTTTTTTTAAGAAAAATGTTATACAATTTCTTTTTTTCAAATTCACTCACCACCTCATCGAATTTGTTTTTACAATTTCTTGTTGTCACTAATTGGCTTTTAACATTTTTCTGTTTCCAATTTTGGTTGTCAATTTCAATTCATTAACCCAGTTCACAAATTATTTCTTTTTCTTTTTTCAAATTCACTCAGCACCTCATCAAATTTCTCTCTTTTCAAAATTTTTCTAAGCTTTTAGAATAAAGATGTTAATTAAAATGACAATACAATAGACCATGGAAGGTCAAATTATAGAACAAAGTGATAGTGAACATATATATCACCGTCTATCAGTAATAAACAATGATATAACATTATTACCATCACAGACAATGATAGACATTTGTGAGATCCAAGTCTACAAAAGAAAGGCTCGTCATCTTTCATCTTTGGCGTCATCTTTTTATAAAGACAATATATTTTTCTTTATTATTTTTTTATTATAAAGTATTGTGTCCTTTTTCTTCTTACTCTTATTTCATTATCAAATATTGTACCAAGATGGTTTAAACTGGGTACAAAGGTATAAAATCCTTTTTTCGCTTGTGTGTGGTCGATTGATTGTGGGTATTTTTGTTATTTCACGTTGTGAGCTTTTTTCTTTTTCAAAATTGTTTCGGTATAAATATTTTGTCATTTTGTTCTATTTAAAAAAAAAAAAAAACTTTAAAGAAACATAATGATAGATTAATGAACATTAAAAAAAAACACACATTAACAATTTAGAGATAAATTATTAGAGATCGATCTCGGATTCTCAAAGAATCCACTCCTCACATCAAGAATTCTAAAAAATCGAAATCCCAAATTTTTTAAATTTCGTCGTTGGTTGTTTTTTTAAAAGAAAATTAATTTAAAATATCGACAAATTTAAACAACTATACTAACAAAAATATATTAAATGAACCGTAAAGCAAACACAAACATTTAAATAAACATATATTTAAAAATAAAAATGTAAAATAAACAATAATCTATAAGTAAAATAAAATAAAAAACAAAATAATTAGAAAAAAAAAGGAACAAATAATGAGTAAGAAAAAAAGATAGAGACAATGTGAAACAATATGCATAAAAAAAGTAATTTCATAGTATATATAAAGAATGGAAGTGGAGAAATTTTTTAGTCTCATTTTATCCTTTCATTATAATTTTTTTTAGTTTTGCTTTAGTGGCAATTTTGCCATTCACATAAATTTAATATTTGTGTTATTTTCATTATAATTTTTAATGATTGGTTTAGTGGAAATGATTTTTTAAACTTTTCATTTTATTGTTATAACTTTTCTCAAAATTTAAAAAATTTCACTTCAATTAATCATGTCATTTAAATTTATCCAAATTCATTCACATTCTCTCTCTTTCTTAATTTTCTATCTCCCAATTGTTCACATTTCCTATCTCTTTCCTCCTTTCAAATTCTTCATTTTCAAATCTTGGTTATAAATATCTCATTATTTTTTTCATTCATGTTCACAACAAAATGTTATGGCTAAAGGAATCAAATTCACGTTTTTCTATTCTATTCTAATTTTTTTTTATTTTGTTGTTTATTTTTTTTATATAGAAATATGTTTGTGTTTATTCCTTCATTTATAGGTTTCTTTTAATATATAACATGCATAAGTTGGGAAAACTTGAACCACCAACTTCGTGATTGACATGTACATATGTATATGCTCTTTATGTTTAAATCACTAATGGAGCACTTTCATCATCAGAGGCAGAAGTCGTCGTTCTTGCATAGGAAGGAAGCTTAGTTGAACCCTTTTTAAATGTAATCATGGAAATCTTGCTAATGTCTTTTTTTTTTCATTTAATTTTTTTTATTAAAGTTATTTTATTAATGAAATGGTTGAGTGACTTATACTTTGATTTTTTTTTAAAACAATGTAAATATTGTTGGAATTTATTAAGTGTAAATAAAGGTAATAAAATGTGTAAACCATGAAATATTCAAGTCTATCCTTTAATTTTTTACCTACAAAATCATTTTAAAAAAATTATGATTTCACATTTATAATTTCATAATTACAAAAGAAATATGATTTTGGTGGATGTTTTACCCTTTTATTATATTTTTTTTTAATCTTGCTTTAGTGACAATTTTATCATTCATGTTTGCGGTCATTTTCACATTTAACAAGATAGAAGGTATACTTTGTTAACTTTTCATCTTCTTATTTTAAAAAAAATGATTTGATCCCATAACTGATATTAGCTAATGTTCTATGTTATTAGAGTCATAATGTAACTTTTCCATCTTTCATAATTGATATTACATTAATGCTATATGTTATTACATAACTAACAACCTTTCTATCTTCCACTTAATTATTTGGATATATATAGATTAGATGGTTAAGTTGCAACGTGTAAGCTCAAGATGTTAAGGAATTGAATTTGAATTGTGAAAAAAAATCAAATTCAAAGATATATTCGAAATATGACAACATTGTCACGTTACTGAATAAATTCATTTCCACTCATTATGAAGTGAATACAAAAATGATATAAATATGAAAATATTGAAATGACAATACCAATTTCATAAAGTTAAGTTAAAACTATAATTTTTTTCGTATGTAATTTTCACGTGCATCACACGTGTTGTTTACTAGTTTATTTAAAAGTGAAAGGAAAATATAGAAATAAGATAATAAAAGAAATGATTATAAGGAATAAATGGAGAAATAAGAACGAGAAACATAAATAAATATGGAGAAAAGAATATAATACTAAAATAACATATAAAAATGATAAAATACTAGAGAAATAATACAATATTATCAAGAGAAAAAAATTAAATAAAAAAAGCTAATTATAAAGAAATTAAAAATAAATATATAAAGAATAAAGTTTAAGGATAAATTAACAAAACAAACTAATAATAAAAGCACTCAAATAAATAAACAATAAGATGGTATAAACAAAAAAATATATAAAAGAGAAGCTTACAAGATAATTGTAAGAGAAAGAAAAATAGAGAAATAAGAAAAAAAAAAAAACAAATATTCAATTATTTAGTTTTTTTGCTATTTTTTTTTTATAGAAGTTTGAAGAAAAATAAATAAAATAAGGAGGAGAAAAAATAAAAGAAAGAAAGAAATTTCAACACACTAAACTCGTTTGTTGTTGAAGTACCAAAGACTCTACTAATATACCTCCAACTAAGTTTAAAAAAAATTTGTATGTCGGATTCTTAACATTGTAGAGAGTTTTTGTGAGAAAGATCGAGATTAAGGGAGTTGCTAGAAGAGAAAACACTCGTGATCTTTTTCTAAGAGTTAAGATGAAGGCTAAGAGAAGTGGTAGCTATAGATGAAGGCTAAGAGAGGTTTAGATGAAGAAGAGGGAATATAGAGGCTAGGAGTTTTTTTTTTTCTTTGTGGTTCCTTACATGGATGAAGTGGATGAGGATTGTTTCCAGCCAAAATATAATTTCTTCGAATGGCTAAAAATTCAAATGTTTAGTTTTTTTTTTTTAAATTTTGAAATAATACCAACTTTGGCTTATACCTCAAAATGGCAAAAATAGTAGGGAGCCTTGAACAACCAAAATCAACTTAAAAAAGTTATCACATTTAGTATTTTTCCACCTATCTTACTTACTCAAACTAATTAATTTAGTTACTTTAACCAAACTACCTACAAACTATTAAGGTAAAAATTAACCTATCAATTGAATTAATTTTATAAAAAGTCAGACATAATTAATTAATTGAAATATGTTATCTATTTCTGCTTAATTTAAGTTTATTCTGTGATTTTACAATCTTATTTGATTGTGTAATAGGTTTTGAGTAACTCATGGATTATGAAATTTAAAATTATGTCATTTCGGAGTTAATTTGAGCAAAATTTGAGCAATTTGAGCAATTGATAGTCAAACGATGTCAACCAAGGCAAAATTGAAATTGAAGCAAATGGAGGCAGTTAGATGACCAAAAGAAGCCTTTTTGGCTTCTGCCTTGCAACGTCGTGGTGCCCCACAGTGTCGTACCTTTACTATAAAGACTTCTTCTCTGCTGCTAGTTGCAAAGCACCTTGATTTCCAGCCTTTCTCCACAACTTTTCTCCCAATTTTTTTTAGTTCTTTTATGTTGTATTTTTTATCCTAAACATCACCTCATCATACGACACGTGGATGAGAGGCTAGAGTACCATATTCTAGCTTGAGTTTTTTTAGATTCTCCCTTTATTCTATTGAGCTTATGAGAACTTGAATTTATACATTGTAATATTTTGTTTCAATTCTAAATTTTATTGATATTTTGTTATATATATGTTCGACGAATGTGAATTTGTAACTTTTGCTTTGCACTGAATTTTTGATCTGTGACATTTAGATAAGATTTAATTAAAAGCAATGAGTTCGGTTAGCATATGTAAATCTATTTTGATGCACAGTGATTTTAACAAACCTAGCTAGAATTGAACATATTGAATGTCAATTAGACGCATGAAAATTAGGCATTCCACTTAAAAATCTTCAGAACTTAATTGTGACGACCCAGACTTTTCTCATCTAATCTAAGTCGTTACTTTACTCAACACCGTTTGTTGACAAAAGACATAGGAATATTCAGTTGAAACCGTAAGAAAACGAAGGAAAATTTAATCGGGCCCTATTTCCAAAATACAAAATTTCGAATGCTGTTTACAAAAAATTTAACTATTTGTAGACTTAGTTAAATCAAAATATTTTCAAACCGTCAGTGGAAGCAGTTTAAAGACAGTCCCCTATGGCAATTCACGAGTCCTTCTTGTCCCTCGTCGGTCTGTCCCTCGTGTTACCTTTGCCTGAAAAAGTTAAACATAAAAAGGGTGAGTATTAATATACTCAGTAAGAGACCCACTACTGGTCCCGTTCGGGGAAAAATAAATTATTAGCTTCCTATGGGGTACCCTGCCAGTCACAGTCTCGTGATCCCGTAGGATGCACATATCAATCTAGTGCTCCCGAACGATGCACGTATCAGTCTAGTGCTCCCGAAGGATGCACATATCAGTCTAGTGCTCCCGAAGGATGCACTTATCAGTCTAGTGC